>JADRCH010007878.1:0-21563 GCA_019843965.1 Rhynchomys soricoides
TTGAATAAATCAGGTTGTAAAATACTCTTTGAAATAATTATGGATATTTGAAAGTGAACCAACATAGGAATGCCATTAAGAAATGTATGTTACCCTATACGGCAGCAGGTAGGATGCTACCCTTCCTTCATACTACAGGCTAGCAAATAAAAAGCTCAGTTCCAGGAATGGGACACCTCTTTTAGAGTTGCTGGCTAATGAGGTCCCATCGAATCCCAAACACTACGGATGATTGTCAAGGCTCGAATTTGAAAGAAAGACACTATTGCTGAAGACCATAAACAAGTTACAGAACATGGAGAATCAAGTGAGCACTGACCTCAAAGCTTCTTCCTTTTTGGAAAGCTTTCACAGTGCTGACAGGAGCTACCACAGAGGAGAAGTCATCAGTAGTCTTACCCAGCTATGAACCATGTGAGCTACCATGACTGGCTGGCAACATATGCCCACTGGTTCAGTAGTAGCACAAATGCCGAGGGAATAACCAAAGATCTTCTGATGGATTTAAGGTCTACCTCACAATGAAAGTTATATCTGGCACCATCTTTGGAACCAAGAATCTATAGCGAGACAGGTTGTAGGGGAGACCCGATTACTATTACTCTGCTAAATGAGCACAGTATCAAACTGACTCCCAACGACCTATTGCTAGACCCAGAGATTAGTGTATCTCTCCACCCTTATCAGAGAAGCTTCTTGCAATAGATGGAGATGAACATAGAGAGTTACAACTGATCAGCATACAGAGAGTAAGAGAGTGGGGTCTCTTGGCACTAAATGGACACCTGTGTTATATCATCTCCTCTCAAAACTCAGGGGTCATCTCAGAAGAGGAGGCAGAAAAATTGTTAGAGCCAGAAACAGAAGAGGAATACAAAGAGACAATGTTTTCCAGATATAGCACGGCAGCTGCACATGTAAACTCAGAGCTTGTGGCAGCATGCACAAGACTTTCACAAGCTTAAGCCAAAAAGAAATCGCAGTGTGGAGAAGGAAGGTGGGCAGGAAGCTCTGCCCCTTGCTCAGGAGCTGCTGTGGGAGGGAAAGTCAGTTTTCTTTAAGGCTGTGATCCCTAGCAAGGTGAGCATACTTTGGGGCTGGACCCACACTCAAGAGTGTTTGGGTGACATAAATGAATTTGGGTTTGTTTTTAAATATGTGAGGGGCTAAGGAGGTGGCTCAGTGTTTAAGAGCACTCGTTGCTCTTGCAGAGGACCTGGGTTTGGTTCCCGGCATCCACAACCATCTGATCCAGAGCATCCAATGACCGCTTTTGCCCTCTGTGGCACCAGGCACACATGTAATACACATATATACATACATTCAGGTTAAAAAGAAAAGAAAAGAACTCAAGTGTGTAAAATAAAATAAATCTTTTTTGATTCAAAACAACCAATATGTTTTAAAAGTTAAAAATAGGGCTGGAGAGATGGCTCAGTGGTTAAGAGCTCTGTCTGTCCTTCCAGAGGTCCTGAGTTCAATTCCCAGCAATGACATGGTGGCTCACAACCATCTGCAATGAGATCTGACGCCCTCTTCTGGAATGTAGGTGTACATGTAGATAGAGCACTCACATAAATAAATAAATCTTTGAAAAAAAGTTAAAAATAAATAGATAAAATTTTAAGCACATAGAATTGGGTGGGTAAGGAAGTGAGGGTGAAACTGGAAGACTCTCAGGTGGGCGTCTTTAACATGCATTGTACGGCATTTCACATTAATTATTTATAACATTGGTTTTGGAAAGGAAGTTTGCATTATTAACCTCGCTGGATGTGGTGACGTCGTTGGCAATATTGAAAGGCAAGCTTCCTCTTCCGGGCTGTAAGCAGAGTTCAGGAGGGGAGCACTTGCCTGGAATGCAGGCGACCCCAAGTCTTATTACCAGCAGAGAAAAAAAAAGATACTAGTTTTCAAAAATAACAACTAAGTTTCACAGAAATGAAACATCACACTTCTAGCCTACCTTAAAGTATTTCAGCAGAAATACTAAGTTCCTATTTTGCTGAAAGAGTCAGGGAGAGGAGAGGGCCCTGGTTAAACTAAAATGGGTCACACAATAGAACCAGAAGTCATGGATCTTGGCAAGGAATGGTCAGGAGAGAGATGGGGTGATGGGGTGGGAGGAGGGTAAGAGAGAGTGGGGGGAGACAGCTCTCAAAACACATTAAGTAGGTATATGAGATTGTCAGATAATAAAATTGATCAATGAAAGTGGGATACAGAATGAAGATAACTAGTTATAAGATGCTGAAACTTGCCGGGCAGTGGTGGCACACCCCTTTAATCCCAGCACTTGGGAGGCAGAGGCAGGTGGATTTCTGAGTTTGAGGCCAGCCTGGTCTATGGAGTGAGTTCCAGGACAGCCAGGGCTACACAGAGAAACCCTGTCTCGAAAACAAACAAACAAAGATGCTAAAACTTCCCCCATGTGTTGCATGTATATGAGCAATATAGTTAAGTCCCTCATTGGCAGCAACACTTAGGGGAGTGGGCCCTGCACCAACTGGGGTAGCACAATAGAGATGCCCTGGTGCCATGGGGGAGGGAGACATGCCCTCTGCACCCCTCTCCCACCCTGTTGCCCCTCACTGCCTGCAGTATTCAGGAGGGCTGGTCCACACCTTCCCTGAGCAGCACAGTAAAGCTGGTCTGAGCATGGGTGAGCCTACCCCGAAGTCATGAGAGCAGGAGAGTTGGCCTTGCCCTTTGACAGCAGTGACACTGAGTGAGCTCGCTGAGGCAGGGCTGGAGAGCTTGCCCTGGTGGTGAGGGTGCAGGTGAGCTGGCAGGCTGACCAATTCAGCTACCACCCAGATCCAGGGCTTTAAGTTGGCCCACCCCATCACCTACCCCATCTGTGAACTGCTGGAGCCTGTGAATGGGCCAACCCTGCAGAGCCAAAGCTGCAGGATCTCCATGACATGGGCAACAATGGGATAACCAAGAGGAGTCTTGGTAAGAATCCAGAATGGATGTGCGGCAGAAGCCAGAGTCCTTAAACCAAACCAATGACTCATTGCAATGAGCATTTGCAAATAAAGGTGCTTGGACAAAAGGGTGTACTCAGGGACACACTGTGACACACTACAGCTTCCGGGACTGTTGTTGTTTAGTTTGGTTTGGTTTTGAGTTGGTTTTGGTTTTTTAATTTTCTTTTTTGGGGGAGTTGGGGTTTCAAGGCAGAGGGCAGATGTGAAGGGACAGGGAGATGAGTGGGACTGGGATGCATGATGTGAAATTCACAAAGAATCTATAAAAAGTTAAAAAATATGAAAGAAAAAAAGAATTATTCTGATTCTAACACTTCTCTGTCAGCTCCACATATGCTGTAGGCTTGATTTGGAAATCATTCTTTGGTACCAAACATGAACACAAACTGCACTGCATATGGTTTACTTGAAGAGAAGAATTCATATCTGAGTTAAATCACAGCAGATTAGAATTAACAATAAAAAGAATAAACACTAACAAATATCAGGAAAAATTAGAAAATCTGGGGAAAATGGAGAAGAAAGAAGTACAGTGTCAGACTTGGAGCTGGAGAAAGGGCTCAGTAGTTAAGAGGATGTACTGACTGCTCTTGCAGAGGCCATGGGGCTCACAACCCTCCTCTAATTCCAATTCTAGGGGGATCTGATGCCCTGTGACCTCTGTGGGTACATAAACTCCGCTGTGCACCTGCACATGTGCATCCATGTGCACACACACATGCACACACATACACATATAAATACAAAATGAATTAATCTTTAAAATAGTACTAATAGTGTCAGTCTTTTTGAAAACAATCATTGAAGATGCACTTTGGAAAAACCTTATAATGAGCTGCCAAGATGGCTCAGAAGGTAAAGGTGCTCCCTGCCAAGCCTGCTGCCCTGAGTTCAAGCCCCAGAATTTACATGGTGGAAGGAGAGAACTGACTCCTGCCAGCTGTTCTCTGACCTCACACAAGCTCCACAATAAATAAATAAATAGAATTTTTAAAAAGAATAATCTCAATAAACTAAATTCTGCTTGCTGTTGCTGGCAGTGGTAACTGACTTTAAAAAATAAAAAATTTAAAATGTAAACATGGAGCTGGTTGTTAAGAACTGTTTCTCTTTTAGAAACTTAATGCACCCCACTATTAATATTATCTCACTATTATTTCTCTCCCTTCAGATATCTATGACAATGAACTCAACCTTTTTTCATAAGTCATAGTCATGATCATTCTAATTTGCTAATTCTAGTTCTAATCCTACTAATGCCCACACCAGTGTGCCAATCTCCACTTCCTTATGCCTTTTGTTCTTCAGGCTATTTAAAAGTCTCGTGGACCGCTTTATCAAAATGCAAGATGGTTCTGAGAACAAGTCTCTTTACCTAGTGAACAAGCCGGACAAATAAATCATCTGGGCCTCTCCTTGTTGCCCTCTGCTGGCAGAATTAATCCTTGAAGCTTAAAAATTAAACACTGTGTAGCAAAAGCCCAAAATACGTTTGTCTAGCAGTTGATACTTTTTCTAATATGGCCATTGCTTCTTTTCACAGGCGCCAAAGCACCTCGGATGCCACAAATCACTTGTGATGTGTCTTTCTAGGACTTTTGTTACAACCAAAAAACTGATAATAGTCCTGCTTCTACCAGCAAACACCTCAAGGAGCGTTACAGTTTTATGGAGCAGGCATCATCTAACTGAAATCGCTTACAAATCCCAAGGTCAAGCTACTATAGAACGACACCATCAACTAATTAAACAGCAAGGTTTAAAAAGGAAAGATGGGTATATGTACCCACTTAAATCCCCACACACCACATTCAGCCATGCTAACTTTAAATGTTTTTCACTTTGAAGGATAATGCTTCTTCTAATACCCAGCACATTTGTCCCTAAAGGAAACACAGCCTAAGATGTGCCTTAAATAGAACTATCTAGAGACTAATCAATAAAGAGGGTCAGATATTCTAACACCAGGGAGAAGTCATCCTTGTACTTTCCAGACAATAAACAGTCCCAGATGACTCTTGCTCCAATGGATGCAACCATGACAGTATCTCCTAGTCTGTCGAACAAAGAAAGCATCTGTAGATAGACAACACACCCATCGAGAGGAGGCATCCCAAGAGGGAGAATAAACCAATAACTCGGGGAGACATCAAGCCTTTAACTCATCAAGCTGAGACCTTGGGGAGACAACAAGGACATGAAACTTCTGTCTTAGTCACTATTCTATTGCCATAAAGAGACAACATGACCACAGTAACTATTACAAGGAATGCATTTGACTGGGGGCTTAATTATAGCTTCAGAGATTTAGTTCATTATCATCATGGTGGTGAGCATGGCAGCAGGCAGGAATCACACTGGTGCTGAGAGCTACACCCTGGTCCATAGGAAGAGAGAGAGAACCTGGGACTGCCAAGGGCTTTTGAAACCTTAAGGCCCACTCACAATGACATAGTCTCTCCAACAAGGCCATTCCTCTTACTCCTTCTAATCCTTTCCAATGCACTCCCTAGTAACTAAGCATTCACATTTATGAGCCTATGGAGGCCATTTGTTTTATTCAAACCACTGTAACTACTGGCCCCAAAATGATGCTGTTGTGTTTATTGGCTATATTACATATTAATTCTCAGTTTGTCAGTGCAAAATCTAAGTGCTTTTAATCAGGGGGAATAAAAGGCTTGTCCATAGTAGAAAACAGTATGATGTTGCTTTGCCATGCTGGGTTTTTTTTTTTCAGGTTCTTGGTTTTATTTACTCCAAGGTATTCGTTACATAAAGTTTCATCTTTCCGATAGTTCAAAGGCCACAGCTCTTGTTCTAAAGTATTCCCAACCAGTTTGCTATGCTGATGTCCTGTTGCAGGTAGGCATGCTCACTAGGAACAACACCTTGATGCCATCAAGAAAGGGAAGCTGGATGGATGGAGCCTACTACCTCCTCCCCCTAAGTTTTCCATGCTAATCTGTCTAGTAATAAGTAGCCCAGTCCTCAGCTACCTGTCCATTATAGTAAGCTTACAAAGCCAGGCAACTGTTAGCAATCTGCATGGCAAAGATTTTCTCAGAACTTTAGATTTTCAGGAAAACTCACCTCACCTCTGGTCTTCAGGATTTTTTGAGGCCAGGTTTCTTCACTTTGGGCGGAAAGTAACTGCATTCATCAATTCTTTGAATATTGAGAGTCTTACATAGAGCAAACACAGAGATGTAGGAATTTACAATTGAGTGAAGCTGGGCTACATTTATTACCACAGACCACATGACTATCAAGGGCCCACACCTCACATCTTCCTGATGTTGGGCAGATTCCCAACATACAGACAAGGAAGGATGCAAAGAACCTACTCAGACCACACGGAAAATGTTAGCATTTAATTAACCTCCAGAGTGACTTAAGCCACCAGAACACGGGCATCTCCAACAACCTTAATATCTCTTCAGCTCTTCTGCTGAAGAATTTGGCCTTCATGATGGCAGGTTGCTTAGGGAGCTTTCCCTTCCCCAGAACGTTGTAGTAGCCCGATCGAATAACATCAGTGATGGGCGCATCTCCAGTCTTGTTTTTTGCTGCATTGACCCGTGTCTGCTCGCTGACCAACGTCCATAGTTTATCCAGGTTGACAGTTGGTCAGAAGCTCTGCTTCCTCTTCAAGTGGTAATGCCTCCTCATACCAACTTTCCCGAAGTAACCTGGATGATATTTGTCAAAGTTGATCCTGTGGTGATGCATGCCTCCAGCATTCCTGCGGCCTCCTGGGTGCTTTCAGGTGCTTACTGATGCGACTGTGGCCACGGCTCACTTGGCCCCGGAGTTTCCGGGTCTTCCTCAGTCTGGATGGCATGGCGGTGGCAGAAAGGAAGGAGTGCCATGCTGTTTTTATCCTTTGGGATCAGTTGTCTGAACAAAAGATAGTAGACAAATATCTAGTCACATGAATGGAGGATATTTTGGTTAGACTAATCTAACTGATCAATCCAAACGCTATAATACAGATTTTTAGCATAATTAAGTACTCTTTATAAAGCTCTGATAGTGGAAACTATAGCTGTATAAAGATGAAGGAAGAGAAGCCAGGCAGTGGTGGTGCACGCCTTTAATCCCAGCACTCCGGAGGCAGAGGCAGGCGGATTTCTGAGTTTGAGGCCAGCCTGGTCTACAGAGTGAGTTCCAGGACAGCCAGGGCTACACAGAGAAACCCTGTCTCGAAAAACCAAAAAAAAAATAAATAAATAAAAAAAAATTAAAAATTTAAAAGAAGAAGAAGAAAGGAGTATCTAAGGCATTGCTCACTAAATTTACTATTATTTACCCAGAGTAGTGCTATCTGTGGTTTAAAAAATAACCCCTGGCTTCACTTGGCACATGGCCGTCAATGAGAACAACCTGTTTGTATCAGAGGAGACCTGTCGACAGTGGGGCTCTTAAAACGACATGTATATGACACAGGAGTCACACTAAAACTATACACAAAGAACAGGGAACTGCCTTAATTTGGTGGAAAACATGGCAGAAAACATGGCAGCACGTAAGCAGGTTTAGTGCTGGAGAAGCAGCTGAGAGTTCTACATCTTGATCTGTAGGCAGCAGGAGACTGTCGCACTAAGCCTAGCTTGAGCATAGGAGACCTCAACGCCCACCCCTACAGTGACACATTTCTTCCATACCCACTCCAAAAAGGCCACACCTTCTAATAGCGCCACTCCCTGTGGGCCAAGCGTTCAAACACGGGAGTCTGTGGGACCATTCCTACTCAAACCCCTACAGGAATGCAGCAGAGTTCACCCACAGCCACACTCATAGGCTTCCCCTGATATTCCTGCCAATGGTGCCTTTTGTATCACGTTGTTTATGCTTCAGATGTCTGTCTGTCCCTCCTTACTGTGATCCCACTTCTAATCATGCCCTTCCCTCTGATAAACAACTGCCTTTGAATGGACATTGTGTGTGTGTGTGTGTGTGTGTGTGTGTGTGTGTGTGTGTGTGTGAAAATGCTACTTATCTGTCCTTCCTCCAGGTTAGAAAGACTTCTGTGGGATAGACGGTATCCCACCTATTTTGTTCCGTAAATCTTGGCAATTGCTTAAGAGAATTCAGAGAGTTCTCCCCAGCAACCATGATGATTCTGTGCATCTACTGTACCCCGTAACGGGAGCCACCACAATGGTTTGTTTTATTACCAGTCCCAGGAGTGATTACTGGAATACAAAGACATTTCAAAAGTGGCCTGTATAATAGGAAAAATATTAAAATTACAGCAAAAATATGAGCAGAAGCTAATTAAGAGGTGGGTGAATGGAGAACCAAGGTTTTACAAACTAAAGCTACTGTAAATTACTTGGAACTCAAGCATAATCGTGGTTGTTAACCATTTTCTGGCTTATGTTGCTTTAATGTGTCAGAGTTCCCTCATTTTATGGATGGTCAAATTGCTAATCTGCATAAAGAGAAAAACAGAATTTCACAAGTAAATAGACATCATGGTTTAGATGGCTTACCCTTCCTTTGGTTCTCTGATAGCTATTCTTACAATTCTGGTTTGCTTGACTCTAACATTTAGACTTACCATACAGACAATGCATTCAACTCTGGCCTCAATTCTCTCTTTAAAGAAATAAGGACGGTGGAGACACAGGGGGCATGGAGGTCTCTGTGCTCACAGACATGCACTGGGGGACCTGGACTGTTAAACGCACAGGGTTGTTCCTTCAAGGGAAGGTATGCAAAACCTGTTTTCTACCCACATGGCTGGAGCAGATGTGTTTTCTGGCCTGGTGACCGTTGTGCAATCTGTGTGTCTGGAGACTTTCTGGCACTGGACCATTCTCGTAAACCTGCTTTTCTCAGGCAATCTATAGAACCTATCTCTATGGAAGGTTCCACCTGTTCTTTACAAAGAGTCTTGATGTCAGTAAGGCCTGCCTGCCCCCCAGCACAGCTGTAGCCATTTTGTTCCATGCCTGCCAGCTATTTCATATTGTTACTGTAGTATGCCTGCCAGTGATTGGCACAGAGAAGTGACTTGGCTCAGAGCAAGGTCATGCTGATCACATATCCTGTTATCTTCTGTATGAGGCTTTTTAATCTTAAGAAATTCCACAAAGCTTTATGTAGGATCCATCAAATTAAAGGTCAATATGAACTGTTACGTCTAAAATGACTTGAGTCAGAGTTATCCACCAGGCAGCACTTCCTGCACCTGCGTATGAGCTCATTGTGGTTTTAGCCTTTATAAGCTGACAGAGAAAGATGTTACATGTCATAGCCCCAGCCCCTGAATTCTGAGCTATGGCCCCAATGGATCAGTCTTAGGATGTGCATTCAATAAACCATCCTTGTCTTGAGATCGGTGTGTATGTGGTTTGTGGGATGACTCCTGGACCCCAACAGATGTAGTCAAGTCTGATCTGTATTTACCCTACTCTGTTCCTCAGAGAGATTTAAGTATGTGTTGTCCTGCACGTGGGATTGAGTTAGTCATCACAAGAATAGTTCTCACCAGACTGTGCTGTGCTTAAGTCTAAAATTAATCGCCAGGGGTCAAACTCTCATAGTTTAAACCAATCCTGTCTATTGACTCTTGCACTGAACCGTATTCCTGCTTCCCACGAAGGCCACAGAGCTTTGCAGCCTGGCTTGCTGATTAGGCTAGGCTGACTTGACAGTGGGGACCCAGGATCCTCTGGTTTCTCCCCTCCCCAGTGCTAGGATTACAAGTACATGCCACTCACACTTGGCCAAGGCAGAAACTCAGGTCTCCACATTTGCGTAGACTGAGCTACCTCCCAAGCTCAAACTACCCAGATTTTTTGAAACACCATTTTTTACTGAAAATCATTGACGTGGTTTTCTCGAATTTGGATACTTGGCAGAAATTTTCTCAAAAATTAACAAAGCTGATTTGACATTTCAAAAAAAAAAAATGGGGAGTATTTGTTACCAGTGCTCTTACATACACTTCAATGTGTAGTTGACATTATGCCATTAAGAAATAGTGTCAAAAGCTGGAGGGGGGATGACCAAGGGGCAAGGGCATTTGATGTATAAATCTGAGTTCAAATCCCCAGAGCCCACATTAAAAAATAAAGTTCCGGAACTACCAAAGCTACATAGTGAGACTTGTTGCAAGAAAAAAAAAAAAACAATAACAACAAAACGCCGGGCAGTGGTGGCAAACTCCTTTAATCCCAGCACTTGGGAGGCAGAGGCAGGCAGATTTCTGAGTTCGAGGCCAGCCTGATCTACAGAGTAAGTTCCAGGACAGTCTGGGCTATACAGAGAAACCCTGTCTCAAAAAACAAAAAAACAAAAAAACAAAACAAAAAAAAGAAAGAAAGAAAGAAAGAAAAAACAAAACTAAGAAACAAAAAACCAATTGAGCCACATGGTAATGCATGCCTTGGATCCCAGGACTTAGGAGGCAGGGGCAGGTAGAGTTCTGTGACTTAAGACTGCTGTGGTTTATAGAGTGAGCTCCAAGACAGCCGGGGCTGAGTAGAGAAACCATTTCAATCAGTCAATCAGTCAATCAATCAATCAATAAACGATGTATCAAGGGGCTGGATAGATAGTTCAGTGGTTTAACACACTGGTTGCTCTTCCAAATGTCTCAGGTTCAATTTCCAGAACCTCCATTGCCTCTCACAACCATCTGTAGCTCCAGTTCTGGGTGCTCTGATGCTCTCTTCTGACCTCTGTCGATACCAGACGTACATGTGGTGCACAAATATATGCAGGCAGAACACCCACAGACATAAAATAAAAAAAAGAAATTATGTCAGTAGAATTTTAAAAAAAGAGGATGTGAAGTTGAGAGGGATTTGGGAAGAGGAAGGGGGGGCAGGGGGCTAGAGTGGGTAGCAGTGGGTGGATGTGATTAGTATGCACTGGATAAATATATGAAACTTTCAAAGAATACAAACATTATTTTTTAAAATAACAAACGAGATTGTGAAAATGTGCCGCCAGGGTCCCTTGCTTGAACATTGGTTGATCTTTATAACCACAGTGACCAACACGGTAGAAGAGAGCCAGAGCGACTTATGAAGAGGCGCTCTCACTCTGTCCTCCATGTTAGCGCACAGCCTGAATCACAGCTAGAATTGACATGAGCGAGCTTCCAGACTCCAGGCGTCAGGCTGTGAGTCTTCCATGCCACGGACAGGATCGCAAGGAGTCAACGTCCCTCCTCCGCCCTGTCAACTGGTAAAAACAAACAAACAAACAAACAAAAAACCAAAACAAAACGGTGGGATCGATAATGGTTGCTGTGGCCACTGTGTTGGGGAGTCACTTCTTGGGCAGTAGTGACCCTGAGGTGGTGCGTTTTTCAGGGATGGATATGTGTCCTGATCATTTCTTTCCTAAGCAGAATACATCAATGATGCTGGTTCTTGGGGTTCGGGGACCAGGAGGGATGATGAAGCACACTGAAGCTGCAGAGTTGGTTTCAGCTCATCTCATGAGTAATCCACTGACCACGCCACCCAAACGGGGATTGGAGAGAGAGCTCAGTTGGTGAAATGTTTGCTTTGCAAGTGTGAGAACCCGAATGTGATCCTCAGAAAGTGTTGCAGCTCTGAGGGGAAAGGCATCCTGGCAGTTGGGATCCAAGGAATACCACAAACCCACACTGCACAACTAACCTCACACAAGAGAAGTACTGGGAGAGACCCAGGAGGACAGCTGCCTCTGCTGAGGTAAGAAGCAGCAAAGAACTGAGTGGGGAGCTGGTTTCTCGGGGGCGGAGTTTCGGTGGGGGTTGAGCTCAGGTTTTTTACAAAGAACCCACGTTTTTTTAAAAAGCCAAGCATGGTGGAGTGCACTTATAATTTGTGGGAGGCTGAGATGGGTAGGTTCCTGGAGCTCTCAGGGCAGTCAGCCTACTTGGTGAGTTCCAGGCCAGTGGGAAACCCCAACAGAGAGCCTATGCGCTTTACACAAACGCACACATACCTGCACACAAACGAAGAGTCACACACACAAACTGAAAGGAAAAAAGAAAGGAAGACAGGAAGGGAGAGAGAGGAGGAGGTAGGGAGGAGAGAGGGAGTGAGGGAAGGAAGAAGGGAGGGAGAGACGGAGGAAAGAAGGGGGAGTTTCTTCTTTGCAGCCAGTGCTTTTTTGTGTTAAGAAGCCCATGAGACTTGGACCAGCCCAATAAAAGGCTAAGATCTCCAGTGCATCATGGGAAGGCTAAGACCTCCAGTGCAGCATAAGTCCCAGGTTCAGGCTGAGGCTGTGCCAAGGGGATTCCAAGAAGCTGGATGGGTATATATTGTGGCTAGCCCAACAAAGCCTGGTTGAGAGTCAACAACTGTCCTAACATCCCTGCTCGTCACCCTAATCGAGCTATCACCCCAAGATCAGCAAGCCCTACATCACGGTCTCTGTTCTCATCTCTGCTCCTAGCTACGACCCACTCCATGTTTCATGGAATTGCAGTTGGCTTTGTTTCAGGATGGGTACCCTCAGCCTGAGTTGTACTTTGACGGGTTTTGACTTTCTTTTTATCTGTTCTTTTCTGTTTAGAAAGAATCTTTCTATACAGCTCAGACTGCCCTCAGATTCACACCCCTACTGCCTTGGCCCACTGAGTTCTGGGATTTCAACATGCACCACCGTGCCCAGCTTACAGGGAATACCCAGTTCATGATGTCGTGCTGTCTTCAGCCCCAGAACAATACTCACATGGACAACTAAGGATCTGTTAGAGGCATGGTGGAGTCAGAAGCATCACCATGGTAACCGAAAAAAAAGGGAGGAAATGTTTAACTCATCCCAAAGAGTGAATATCAACCAAGGACACTGGCACAGGAGTGACCCGGGATGAGGGTGAGCTGGGTTGTATTCCTGCAATCTCTGGGCACCAGGGAAAGCTAAGCATACTCTTTATTCCCACCTCCTCCTCTGGAACATGGAGCCCACAGCACCAAGGCTTTCTAGCTACCTTCCTTTTTCTGGGTATTATAAATAATAGAAGAAAAATAATCCTCTGATTGCTTTTTAATATTTATTTTATTGTATGGCATCTTGGCAGTTGTGAGCTGCCCCTATGGATGCTGGGAATTGAACCTGGGTTCTCTGGAAGAGCAGTATGCATTTTTTCATATACATTTTCCTGATTGTACCATATGTTAGCTTATTTCATTAATTAATGTATTTACTTTACATTCTGATTGCAGCTTCCCCTCCCTCCTCTCCTCCTAGTCCCTCCCTCCCACTCTCTCTCCCACAGACTCCTCTCCCTTTTTCCTCAGAGAAGGGGAGGCCTCCCATGGATATTAACACGCCTTGACATATCAAGTTGCAGGAGAACTAGGTACATCTTCGACTGAGGTTAGATAAGGCAGTCAAGTTAGGAAAAAGGGGTCCAAAGACACGCAACAGTCAGAGTCAGCCCCTGCTCCTGCTGTTAGGAGTCCCACATGAAGACGAAGCTGCACATCTGTTACATGTGGATAGAGGGCCTAGATCCATCCCATGCATGCTCTCTGGTTGGTTCAGTTTCAGTGAGCCCCAGTGGGCCCAGGCTAGTTATTCTGTAGGTTTTCTTGTGGAGTCCTTGATCTCTCTGGCTCCTTCAATCCTTCCTCCCCCTCTTCTGCAAGATTCCTCAAGTTCTGCCTAATGTTTGGCTGTGGGTCTCTGCATCTGTTTCCATTGACTGCTGAGTGAAGAAGCCTCTCAGATAACAGTTATGCTAGGCTCCTATCAACAAGTATAACAGAATACCATTAATAGTGTCTGGGTGGGCTCTCATGGCATGGATCTCAAGCTGGGCCAGTCATTGATTGGTCGTTCCCTCAATTGCTGCTCCATCTTTATCCCTGCACATCTTGTAGGCAGGACAGATTGTGGGTGGAAGGTTTCATGGCTGGGTTGGTGTCCCCATCCCTCAACTGGAAGTCTTGCCTGGTTACAGGAGGTGGCTGTATCAGGTTCTATAACCCCTATTAATAGGTGTCTTTGCTAGGGTCACCCTCAGATTCCTGGGATTTTCCATTGACCTTGGTCTCTAGCTTGTCCCAGAAAGCAGTATGTGTTTTTAACCTCTAAGCCATTTTTCTGGCCCTAATCACACATTTTTTTTAATACCATGCACAGACAGTGGATAATACATAATCATCCTGGGGAATGCGTGCCTTTCCTGCAAAGAGTACCTGTGTCCATCCACATTTCCATGCAGAACTACCTCAAGCTTCATGAGCAGTCCTGATGCTCGACTCAACTCAGCATGCAGAGAATCAAACAGTCTGCAGACCAGGACTTATCCAAAAGCTGAGCTCCTTATTTGAAGTCCCTGTTGTGCAGGTCCACCTCCTCCCATCCTGCTTCCTTTGACTGGAGATCCTGAGAAAATGTTATGTTTGCCCTGCTCCAGTGTTAATAACAAGTGTAGGGATAGAGAGATGGCCCAGTGGTTTAGAGCTCATTCTGTGTTGCAGAGAACCAGAGATCTGTCCTAGCATCTAAATTGGGCCACTCACACCCACTTTTATCTCAGTTAAGAGAATCCAAGGCCCTCTTCTGGCCTCTGGGGGCACTGCACTCACATATACATACCTGCACACAGACACACATATACATATGTTTAACTTTTTTATCTTTTAAAATAAAAGAACAAGAAGTATAAAGATCATTTTCATTATCTTATCTTAGATGTATTGTGTTCCCCTCAAGACAACAAAATAGCAACACCTATGTACTGGCTGGTTTTGTGTGTCAACTTGACACAAGCTGGAGTTATCACCATGAAAGGAGCTTCAGTTGAGGAAATGCCTCCATGAGATCCAGCTATAAGGCATTTTCTCAATTAGTGATCAAGGGGGGAGGGCCCTTGTGGGCGGTGCCATCCCTGGGCTGGTAGTCTTGGGTTCTATAAGAGAGCAAGCTGAGCAAGCCAGGAGAAGCAAGCAAGTAAGTAACATCCCTCCATGGCCTCTGCATCAGCTCCTGCTTCCTGACCTGCTTGAGTTCCAGCCCTGACTTCCTTTAGTGATGAACAGTGATGTGGAAGAGTAAGCTGAATAAACCCTTTCTGCCCCAACTTGCTTCTTGGTCATGATGTTTGTGCAGGACTGGAAACCCTGACTAAGACAACAAAGAAGTTTGCTGAAAAACTGTGATCAAACAGAATCTGAGAAAATTCCGCTCCCCTGAGCAACACACAGACCTTTGGCTGCACTTCACTGCTCATGGCCCGAGGCCATGAAGAAGCCTTTAAAGGCCAGAACTCAAGAACACTAGCCCAGACCCTGGGCTTTTGTCTATCACTCAGCCATGAAGCTCCTTTTTCCTCTCTTTGCTAGCCTCATGCTTCAGTATCAGGTGAAATCAGGTAAAATGGACTCCCGGGTTTAGGGAGGGTGGGTGTGAGGAAGCAGGATTGGGCTGCCTGTAGAGCTGGGGCCCCTAGGAGATGCTAAAAGATAACACCCCCCCCCCCAGAAAAATGGTGGCTGGAGAGCTGACCCAATCCATAGATTGTGTCTGATGGAGACACCAAGGAGCTACAAGGAGGGTGGGGTATTGTTTGTGCATTCAGGAACTATCTGACATATTATGTAGGTTCCGTGTATGCATATGTCTCTGAGTTGGCAACTCTGCCCAGGTCTTGTGAGGTCTACTTATGACCTAATAATCTTTTATATTTTTAAGACCTGTGTGTGTGTGTGTGTGTGTGTGTGTGTGTGTGTGTGAGAGAGAGAGAGAGAGAGAGAGAGAGAGAGAGAGAGAGAGAGAGAATACAGTGTGGTATGTGACATAGAGATAGAACATACAGGCACATGCATGTGGAGGTCAAAGGACAACATCAGGTGCCAGTCCTTGCCACCTACCCTATTTGAGACAGAATCTTTTGTTGTTTGTCACCGTGTACACCAGGCTAGCTGGCCCACAGCATGGGGGAGGGGGGGGAGACAGTTCTGTGGATTCTCCTGTCTCCATCTTCCATTGCACTGTAGGAACACTGGGATTACAGATGCCTGAACCATTGCATCTGGCTTTACACGGGCTTCAGGGCCCACATCTCTGGTCCTTGTGCTTACACAGCAAGTGCTTTGCCCACTGAACCTTCTCCTCAACCCCATTAAAACCATCTCTTAGGTCTAATCTTCATGTAACTCTGTGTACAAAGAATAAAATTCTTACCTCTGTGCTTTAAAAAAAAAAAAAAGACCTTTTAGGATTCAGTAAGCAGGTCTATGTCTCCATATCCCCTTTTCCAGGAGAGTCTTATAATTTCTCTCAGACTCTGTCTTCCTGGAAACCTTGCAACGACCGTAAGGGTGTCTAGGGACACACTATAGCACGTGACAGAACAGAGGACTGTCTACTTTTCTTGAAAAGGGAGAAAGATGGAGGCTTGTTTCTGTGATCAAGAAACACCCAGCTACTTGGAAGAATCACAATGAGTCAGACAAAGAAAATAAAGAGCCAAAGATGTTTGTAATGTTCTTATTTTGGGAACATAGGCAGGTAAGTCTGTGTGTCTTTGAGTAAAGTCACTTAACCATGTTCAGCTCCAACCTGGCATGAGTGCAGTGGAGGAGTCCATGTGACTGTTTCTAGTCCTAAGGTGTCTGTCTGTGGCCCTTGGAAGAACAATGTCAAGGTGTATGAAAAGAACAAAACAAATATATATGTGAAAATATCCTCTGGGAATGATTTGTGTTTTATTGACATACATTAATTATCTATAATAATAGAATTCATTATGACATCTTCATTTGGTACACAGTGTATTTTTATTGTATTCACTCCCTACCCCTGCTTGCCCACTCCCACTCCTGCTGATCCCCACTCCCACTCCTGCTGATCCCCACTCCCACTCCTCCTGTCTGTCCCTTTCTAACTGGGTGTCTTTCTTTTTCCTTGTGTGTGTGTGTGTGTGTGTGGCTCAGTGAGGGCAACGAGCTACCTACAGGAACATGTGCAAACTTATCAGTGGCTACACCACTGAAGAAAGTCTCTCTCTTCCCCAACCATCCTCAGCTACGTAAAGATCCCCTTGAAAGGCTGAGGCCTCTTGAACCCCTTTTCCCCCCACAGCAGGATGCTGACAAACCCAATCTTGTGCAGGTCATCACAGGTGCTGTAACCTTTGGAAATTATCTGCTGCTAAATGAATTATCTCTAATTTACATGAAGTCGATAAAATTATTAAAGTAGGTAACAGAGAAAGAAAAGATGTCTTAGTTGAGGAAAAACAGTGAGACGTGGGGGTAGGACATTCAGCAGCCGCAGATGAATTTCTAAGAGAGTGGGAAACTAGCTAGAGAAGATTACATATGAGTTATGCTAATACAGACAAAGTTGGAGCTAATAAGGTCTCTGATGCACAGAGTGTCCAAAGAGGCTAGAAGTGACAAAATGTCACGTCCCAGGAAGCATTGGTATAGTGATTGACAGAGGTGGAAGGTGACAGGCTCCAGAAAAGACAACACTCCTGAAAACCCTACTAATTCTGTTTTAGAATTCTTTCTTGGCTTATTCCACTGGACATAAGCCCCCATTCCACTTCTCTCTTGCAAATGATCATTCCATTCTTCTCTCTGATCACACAGAAAGAAGAGTACTGCATGTTGTCTTATGCAGAAGAAAAGAAATAGTCCACCTGAATATATACCAGTGACTATCCAAGGTTGGACAAAGGAAGGCTTGCTTTGATCAGCACACTCTGTACACATATGCTAAAATCTCCCACTGAACTCACTAATGTAGCAGAAGTTAAAATAATAATCATGGTTCTTTCTTGGATTAGTTTCACTGACATTGGTGGTTTTACAGAGGGATGGGAGGCTCTGCTGCTGTGGAAGATGCAAGATTGGAGGTCAAAAAATGCTGTCTTAGGGCTGGAGATGTAGTTTAAGTGAGAGAGGACAGCCATAGAGTCCTGCATTCAAAGCCCAGTACCACCAAATAGAAGGGAAGGAAGGGATGGAGGGAAGGAAGGAGATGCCATTCTGAAACCAAGGTGCATGCCCATGCTTTTGTGCCTGAAACCAGAAGACAAACTCAGGTGTCTGTCCTCCATTACCATTCACCTTGTTTTTTGTTGTTCTTGAGACAGGGTTTCACTCTGTGTCTCTGGTTGGCCCGGAACTCTCTATGTAAACCAGGCTGGCCTCAGACTCACAGAGATCTACTTGCCTGTGCCTCCCAAGTGCTGGAATTCAAAGTGTGTACCAAAGTACCCTGGCTCATTCATCTTGTTTTCTGAGTCAGGATCTCTCATTGGCTTGAGGCTCACCAATCAGGTTATGCTAGCCAGCCAGCGAGCCTCAGGAACTTGTCTGTCCATCTCTGCCTTCCCGAACATGAACATGCTGCCACACCTGCCTTTTCTATATCTATTCTTAGGATTGAACTCACTTCTCCTATGCTTGCATGGAGAACACTTTACCAAATGAACTATCTCTCCATCCCATTCTTGAATATTTGTAAATTTGAAACAAGGTTTCACTGTGTAGCCCTGGCTAGCCTGGAACTCTCTATGTAGTCTAGGCTGGCCTCAAACTCACAGAGATCTGCCTGTCATTGCCTCCCAAGTGTTGAGATTAAAGGTGTGACACCGTTTGTAAGGTTACTCAAGAAAAGGAGGCTAAACAAGAGATTTATTATGGGTTCCAGGTCTTCTCTGAGGCATCAAACACTGTCCCCCAAAGCTAACAAACACCTTTCACTCTAATCCCCTCCCATCAGCAGTCTGAACATCACCTCTAATGATTAACCAGTGGTTTCTCTCCCCCACCCCCACCCCATGCAGAATTTTTGGTCATGAAAAAATGTTTAATGGGCTTTGGGAAATGCAGAGACAGCTGCCTCGCTGAGGAGACCCAGATACAGAATTGCAAAGCCAAAAAGTGCTGCATGGGCCCCAAAGTGACAGAACTGATTAAAAGCTACCTGCAACACGAAATCCACATATCCAGTGATGACATCATGGAGATGATGAAGATGGATAAGAATTCCACAGAGGAGATGCAAAGAAAACAAGTCCTAAGGACACTCGCCCAAAGCCCAGCTGCCAAAAACCTTTTGCCCAATACCAGCTCTGCTATTGTCCCAAATGCCTTCCTCGTGACGTCTGTCACCACCAGGACCATGAGACGCCACACAAGCGACACTGCTTCCACAGAGAGAGGCACACCAAACAAAGCAAGGATTCTGCCAATGCTGTCCCTCGGCCCCAATTTAGACCACCTTAGACATGGCCAGCAACCCCATGGCAGTGGGGAAGCAGATTAGTGGGTAGCAGGTCTTTCTCCTGGGGCATCAGACTCCTCTCTACCTCCACAGGCATTAAAATAAGGAATAACTGTTCTGTAACCAGAAAGACAATAAACACCATTGACACTTCCAGTTTGTATAATGTTATCATTCTTTCCGAAGTCCCCAGAGGACTGAGCTAGAGAATGATGAATTTTTAGCTTAGATGCCAGGAGAGATCAACCCCTAGCTCAGCAAGTGCTGAGCATTGGGCCTCCTCAATGTGATACTCAGTTGATGGACTTTCCCTGTGGCAATGTTATGATAAGACATGTTTTCTCTTATTGTAGATCTGGGGTAAAGGTCCCTATGCAAACCAGAACACAGCGAAAACAGAAGCTGATGAAGTTCGCTTGAATAACATTTTCCTTAGTGTAACTTGTCTGAAACAATATTATCAGTACAGAAGTTATTCTGACAGCTTTCACTTGTGAGGCCTTGATCCACTTATCCATATGTTATCATCAATTCATTCATTACTGGAGATACCAATGCTGTGGTGCATGCCAGAATTTAGCAATCTGAGACCACACCTCCTTTCTTTGTCCACTCGACAATGGCATGGCCCTGGATCCCGGCCTTTGGAAAGCTTTACTGCTGTACCACGGGGCATACAAACACCTGCATGTATTTCATCTGTACTGCTTGCTAAGGTTGGCACACAAACACCAAGGAAGCCACTACCAGAGGTAGAGGCTCTGCTACCCGTTGCTTCTACCAAACACTAGAAAAGTCAGAAGACAGAAATTGATGAATGGCCTTGTTCCAATTTGGTGGCTCATTAAATACCTAACAGAAAGCCACTTGGAGGAGAAAGGAGATTGGGTTTCAGTTTGAGTTATAGCCCATGATCAAGAGACTGTCAAGGCAGGAGCCTGAAGCAGTGACCATATCCTAGTCAAGGAAGAGAGAGAAATGCATGCATGCATGCCTGCTCTTGCATCCAGTGGGTCTACTCTTGCATACTGCAGGTCCCTAACCTAGGGAATGGCGCTGCCCACTTTTGCGATGGGTCTTCCCACATCAGCTAACATAATAAGACAATCTCCCATAGACAGGTTGACAGGCCAACCTGATCTACACAATTTCCCATTGAGACGGCTTCCTGGGGTGATGTTAGATTGTGTCAAGTGGGCTATCAAAAGTGACCATCACAGTAGAGAGAGACAGGTTTATTCAAGACTGGAGCTTAAGAAAGGTTAGTGGACACAGCTTTCAGAATCCCAGTGTTTGAAAGGGGAAAGCCTCACAGGGATTTTGCTTTACTTATTCTTTTAGAATTTTGTACCATATATTTTTTTAACATTCTTTCCCATCCCAATTCTTCCCAGCTTTCTCTCCTTTCCTACTTTGTTCTCTCTCTCTCTCTCTCTCTTTCTCTCTCTCTCTCTCTCTATTTTTTTTTTTTTTTTTGAGACGGGGTTTCTTTCTGCAGCCTTAGGTGTCCTGGAACTAGCTCTGTAGACCAGGCTGGCCTTGAACTCACAGAGATCTGTGTGATCCATAAGAAGACAAGTTTGTGGTTCTCTTCTTCATCCTTTACAGAGGTTCATCCCTGAAACCCAGGTCTCCAGCCTTTGCCACAAGTGCATTAGAGTTCATTATTAGTAGGTTGAGAAATTACTACAGACATTTTAGTTATTTTCTATGTCTTAAAGATTGGTTGGCTAATTATATGTATGTGTGTTTTCCTGCATGAGTTTATATGCACCATGTCCATGCAGATGCCTACAGAGAACAGAGGGTGTCAGATCCCTGGAACTGGAGTTACAGATGGTTGTGGACCATACAACATGGTGGTGGGAACCAAGCCTGGGTCCTCTAGAAAAGTAGAAGGGCTCTTATACTGACCACCTCTCCAACTCCCACTAGCTATGTTTTAGATTCTTTCTTTCTTTCTTTCTTTCTTTTTTATTTATTTATTTATTACTGGAACTATTTACAGGAGCATGATCCCCTCACAGGTAGCTACATCAAAGAGAAGTGCCACCCTGGACAACAGACAACTGTTTGCCTCTGACATAGTGACACTTGGACTCTCTGGGGAGGGAAGGAACCTCAGGACCCTAGTAAAACCTCCTGGCTCACTGTGAGAATCTTAATAAACCAAACTTGGGACGATCTCCCCAATGTCACAACTACTCTGTCTCAAGATGGCAGCTGCCATGTCCAACCCAGATAACAACAACAGGTATGCTTCTTGAAGAGAAGAAAAATAAATAAATAAAAGACTGACTCCCTCTAGTGCCCCTCAAACCAGCTAGTAACAAACATCCTGGTAGGCACCCTTGACAGAGT
>JADRCH010007883.1:0-28886 GCA_019843965.1 Rhynchomys soricoides
TCTTCTTCTTCTTCTTCTTCTTCTTCTTTTTAAATTTTTGGTTCTGAATCAGGAGACAGGTTGCTGATGCTTCTCTGTTGGTTAAAGTGTTAAGTTTTAGGGGTGACTTTTTAACTTTGCATTTTCTACTGGGTCCTCCCGAATGTCTCCATATGTGCTTTGGCTGACCCCACAATCAGAGTGCTTCAGGGACTTTTTAGGTTTTCCACCTTTTCCTGTATCTTTAGGCTCATCTCCATTTTGAGATTGTGACAGGCTCATGTCTCATGCTTCATGCAGCTTCAGGTTCTCCAGCCACAACTTGGCATTCCAAATCATGGTCTTCTTGCATAAGAGTTTCATCTGTAACTGTGACATGTTGCCTGGAAGCCAAGGCAGTCTGCACCTAGAGACAGATGACTGAAGCCCATTTTTAAAATGGGTTATTTTGGTAGTTGGTGTCTCAAATTGAACTCAATGAACTCAATTCTTGAGTTCTTTATAAATTTTGGATATTAGCCCTCTGTCAGATGAAGGGCTGATAAAGAACCTTTCCCAATCTGTAGACTGCCATTTTGTCCTATTGACAGTATCCTTTGCCTTACAGAAACTTTACAGTTTCATCAGATCCTATTTATCAATTGTTGATCTTAGAGCCTGAGTCACTGGTGTTCTGTTCAGGAAATTGTCTCTTGTACCAATACATTCAAGGGTATTTTCCAATTTATCTTCTATGAGATTTAATGTACCCAGTATTATGTCAAGGTTCTTAATCCACTTGGGCTTAAGTTTTGGGCAGGGTGATAGATATAGATCTATTTTCATTCTTCTACATGTAAACATCTAGTTAGACCAGCACCATTTGTTAAAGATATTTTCATTTTTCCATTGTATGGTTTTGGTATGTTTGTGAAAAAAAATCAAGTGTCCATAGGTGTGTGGATTTATTTCCAGGTCTTCAATTTGATTCCATTGATCAGTGGGTCTGTTTCTGTACCAATACATTTTTATTGAATATTTTATTTATTTACATTTTTAATATTATCCCATTTCTTGGTTTTCCCTCCGCAAACCCCCTATCCCATCCCCCTGCTTCTATGAGGGTTCTCCCACACCTACACCCACTCTCACATCACCTCCATTGCATTCCCTACACTGGGATATCAAGCCTCCACAGAACCAAGGGCCTCCTCTCCCACTGCTGCCAGATATGATCATCCTCTGCTATATATTCAGCTGGAGCCATGGGTCCTTCCATGTGTACTCTTTGGTTGGTGGTTTAGTCCCTGGGAGCTCTGGAGAGTCTGGTTGGTTGATATTGTTGTTCTTCCTATGGGGTTGCAAGACCCTTACTCTCCTTTAGTCCTTCCCCTAACTTCTCCACTGGGGTCCTCATGCTCAGACTAATGGTTGGCTACAAGCATCCACATTTGTATTGGTCAGGTTCTGGCAAAGCTTCTCAGGAGACAGCTATATTAGGCTCCTGTCAGTAAGCACTTCTTGACATCAGCAATAGTACCTGGTTTTGGTGTCCACATATGGGATGGGTCCCCAGGTGGGGCAGTCTCTGGATGGCCTGTCCTTCACTCTTTGCTCCACTCTTTGTCCACATATTTCCTTTTGACAGGAGCAATTCTATGTTAAAACTTTGGATATAAGTGTGAGGCAAGATACCTCAACCAGGGGCCATGCCTAACCACTGGATATGGTCTTAATAGGTTCTCCCTAACCTTTGTTGGGTATTTCAGCTAATATCATCCCTGTTGGATCCTGGGAGCCTCTTACTTTCCTGGCATCTGGGACTTTCTGGTGGCTACTGCCAGTTCCCCATCTTGCATTGCTATACACTTCTGTTCAATTTCCTGACCCTCTGTACATGACCCCCGTCTCCTCCCATACCTGATCCTGTCCCCTTTTTTTCCCTCCCCTTCTCTCGTGCTACCAAGTCTCTCTCACCCTCTATCTCCTGTGATTATTTTGTTCCCCCTTCTAAGAAAGACTGAAGCTTCCACACTTTGGTCTTCCTTCTTCTTGAGCTTCATGTGGTCTGTGAGTTGTATCAGAGGTATTCTCAGCTTTTTGGATTATATCTACTTATCAGTGAATATATAACATGTGTGTTCATTTGTGACTGGGTTACCTCACTCAGGATCATATTTTTCTAGTTCTATCCATTTGCCTGTGAATTTCATGAAGTCATTGCTTTTAATATCTGAGTAGTACTCCATTGTGTAAATGTACCACATTTTCTTTATCCATTCTGGTGTTGAGGGACATCTAGGTTGTTTCCAGTGCCTGGTTATTATAAATAAGGCTGCTATGGACATAGTGGAGCATGTGTCTTTGGTATATGTTTAAGCATCTTTTGGGTATATGCCCAGGAGTGGCATAGCTGGGTCCTCTGGTAGTACTGTGTTCAATTTTCTGAGGATCCAACAGACTGATTTCCAGAGTGGTTGTACCAGCTTGCAATACCACCAGCAATGGAGGAGTGTTTCTCTTTCTCCACATCCTTGCCAGCATCTGCTGTCACCTGAGTTCTTGATCTTAGCCATTCTGACTGGTGTGAGGTGGAATCAGAGGGTCATTTTGATTTGCATTTCCCTGATGACTAAGAATGTTGAACATTTCTTTAGGTGCTTCTCAGCCATTTGAGATTTCTCAGTTGAGAACTCTTTGTTTGGCTCTGTACTCCATTGTTTAATAGGGTTATTTGGTTCTCTGGAGTCTAACTTCTTGAGTTCTTTGTATGTTTAGTATGTATACTAGTCCTCTATCAGATGTAGGATTGGTAAAGATCTTTTCCTAACCTGTTGGTTGTCATTTTATCCTATTGGCAGTGTCCTTTGCCTAACAGAAGCTTTTCAATTTTATGAGGTTCCATTTGTCAATTCTTGATCTTAGAGAATAAGACATTGGTGTTCTGTTCAGGAAATTTTCCTGTACCCATGTGTTTGAAGCCCTTCCCCCACTTCCTCTTCTATTAGATTCAGGGTATCTGGTTTATGTGGAGGTCCTTGATCTGATAGGACTTGAGCTTTGTACAAGGAGATAGGAATGGATCAATTTTCATTCTTCTACATGCTAACCACCAGTTGAACCAACATCATTTGTTAAAAATGCTGTCTTTTTTCCACTGGAGGATTTTAGCTTCTTTGTCAAAGATCAAGTAACCATTGGTGTGTGGGTTCATTATTGGGTCTTCAATTCTATTCCATTGATATACATGCCTGTCACTGTACCAATACCATGCATTTTTTGTCACTATTGCTCTGTAGTACAGATTGAGGTCAGGGATGGTGATTGCTCCTGAAGTTTTATTGTTTAAGAGTCCTTTGAAAAAATCCAACACTCCTTCCTGTTAAAAACATTAAAGAGATCAGGGATGCAAGCCACATACATAAACATAATCAAAGCAATACACAGCAAACCAATAAATATCCAACATCAAACTAAATAGAAGCATAAAGCAATTCCACAAAAATCAGGGACAAGACAAGGTTGCCCATTCTTTCCCTATCTATTTAATATAGCACTTGAAGTTCTATCCAGAGTAATAAGACAACTAAAGAAGATCAAAGAGATATAAATTGGAAAGGAAGAAGTCAAAGAATTGCTATTTGTGGGTATGATAGCATACATAAGTGACCCCCAAAATTCTATCAGAGAACTCCCGTAGCTGATAAACACCTTCAGCAAAGTGGCTGGATACAAAGTCAAAGAAATTAGTATCCCTCCTTTTTACAAATGATAAATAGGCAGAGAAATAAATTAGGGAAACAATATCCTTTACAATAGCCACAAATAATATAAAATATCTTGGTGTAACTCTATCCAAGCAAGTGAAAGATCTGTAGGACAAGAACTTCAAGTCTCTGAAGAAAGAAATTGAGGAAGGCATCAGAAGATGAAAAGATCGCCCATGTTCATGGATAGATAGGGTTAACATACTAGAAATGGCCATCTTACCAAAAACAATCTATGGATTTAATGGCAATCTCCATCAAAATTCCAACAGATTTTTATAGACCTTGAAAGAGAAATTCTCAACTGCATACGGAAAAATAAAAACCCCAGGATAGCCAAAACAATCCTGAGCAAAGTAAGATGAAATCTAAAAGTAGCTCTGATTTACATTTCTCTAATTGCTGGTAACAATGGATATTTTTTTGAGATATTTCTTAGCCATATTTTTTGTTCTTTTGAGAATTCTATTAGTCTCATAGACTCATATTAGGTCTCAGGCTCATTTGCTTAATAGATCATTTGTTTTTGTTTGTTTCTGTGATCTTTATATATTCTGTATTTGAATTTTCTTTCAGATCTATAGTTGGCAACGTTCTTGCACATTCAGTGGGTTTCCTAGTCACCTGGTTGACTGTTTCCTTAGCTATACAGAAGCTTACTAGTTTTATGAAGCTCTGTTTGTCAGTTGTTGGTCTTTTATCTTAGAAATAAGGAGACCTATTCAGAAAGTCCTTTCTTACACCTGTATTATCTAGGTTACTATTTTTTTTCCTAGCAGTTTCAGTGTTTTAGGTTCCAAGTTTAAGTCTGATCCATTTGCAGCTAGTTTCTGTACAAAATGATAGGGCTCTATTTTCATTCTTCTGCATGCAGACTATCAGTTTTCTCAGGACCAATTTTTAGGATATTTTATTTATTTACATTTCAAATG
Organism: Rhynchomys soricoides; assembly: GCA_019843965.1. Taxonomy (NCBI): domain Eukaryota; kingdom Metazoa; phylum Chordata; class Mammalia; order Rodentia; family Muridae; genus Rhynchomys; species Rhynchomys soricoides. Next base: position 4,658 of record JADRCH010007883.1, read on the forward strand.
TTAGCCCCTTTCCCAGTTTCTCCTCTACACACTTCCTATTCTATCCCTCCTGCTTCTATGAGGGTGCTCTCCCACTGTACCTCCGCACTACCACCTCATTACCCTTGCATTCCCCTATACTGGACCTACACAGGACCAAGGGCCTCTCCTCCCACTGATTCCAGATAAGGCCATCCTCTGATACACATGCAGCTGGGGCCATGGGTCCCTCCATGTGTACTCTTTGGTTGGTGGTTTAGTCCCTGGAAGCTCTGGTGGGTCTGGTTGGTTGATATTGTTGTTCTTTCTATGGGGTTGCAAATCCCTTCAGCTCCTTCAGTCCTTTCTCTACACCTCCATTGGAGGACGCATGCTCAGTCCATTGATTTACTATGTATTTGCAGGCTCTCGCAGAGCCTTTCAGGAGAAAGCTATATCAGGTTCCTGTCAGCAAATACTTCTTGGCATCCACAGCACCATTTACTGAAGATACCTTCTTTTTTCCAGTTTATGTTTTTGTCATCTTTGTCAAGTATTAATTGGCAGGAGTTGTATGTTCTTATTTGAGTCTTTGCTTTTATTCCATCGGTCTATACTTCCGTGTTTGTTCCATTGCCATGGCTCTGTAATATATTGTAGGATCTGGGATGGTAATCTTTCCAGCATTGTTCTTTTTGTTAAGGATTATTTTGTCTATCTGGGGTCTTCGGTAGTTCCACATGGGTTTAGGGCAGTTTTCTATTTCTGTGAAGAATGATATGGGGTTTTGATTGGGACTACCTTGAATCTGTAAATAGCTTTAGGTTAAATGATCATTTTCACAAAGTTAATTCTACCAATCCTAAAGTAAGAGCTGTTTTTATATTTTCTAGTATCTTTCTGCAGAACTGTAAAGTTTTCATCACAGAGGTCTTTCTTTTCCTTCATTAGGTTTATTACTACATACTTTATTTTCTTTGAGGATATTGTGAAATGGAGTGTGTCAATGATCTCCTTCTATGTATGTTTACTGTATAGAAAAGCTACTGATTTGTGCAAGTTGATTCCATATCTTGCCATGAACATATTCCTGAATTTGTTTTTCATTTTGAGAAGTTTCCTAGTAGAATTTGGGGTCTGTAATGTATAGTATCATGTCATCTGAGAATGGCATGTTGTCTTTTTTACCTATTTGTATTCATTTTAATGTCCTCTTCTTGCCTTATCGTTCCAACTAGTATTCAGAACACAATACAGAAAAGGAGTAAGAATAATAGAATTCCTGTCTTTCTTGACTTCAGTGGGATTTATTTATGCTTTTCTTCATTTACAATGATGTTGGGTATGACTTTCTAATATATAGCTTTTATTATATTGAGGTGTATTCCTTCTAGCCCTACATTCTGTAGTAATTTTATCATGAAGGCCTGTTGGACTTTCTCAAAGGGCCTCTTCATATCTCTTGATATGATCATGTAATTTTCTTCTTTAAGTTCATTTACATGATTTATTATATTAACCAACCTGTGAAGATTGAGCCTTTCCGTGTTTTATAGATACAGCCAATGTCCTCATAGTAGATAATCTTTTTTTCTATATGTCTGTATTCTTTTTATCAGTATTCTATTGAGCATTTTTAGATCTATGCTCATCAGTAAAATGACATGTAGTTTTCCTCTGTGTGTGTGTGTCTTTACCTGGTTTTGGAATTAGAGTGACACTGGTTTCATAGAGGGGATTGGGAGTGCTCCTTCTGTTTTGGCAAAGACCAGCTTTGACATCCAGGGTAAAGTGGAGTGGGTCATAGAGTAGGCAATTGGTCATCCAGTAGACTTTTCTCTGAGGGAACAAAGCCTGATTCTCTGGGGCTAGTGTAAGACTCCCTGGGGCCTGAAGAAAGACCCTGGGTCCAGTGAAACTTTCTGAAGCCAGCAACAAAAAGGTGGGAACGAATCACACAAACACAGACATGCAGACACACACACACACACACACACACACACACACACACACATTTGGTGGATGAAGCAAGCCTCACCAAGCTCCAACAACTTCACCCGTTACATACATACATACATACACACACACACACACACACACACACACACACACACACACAAACACATTTGTTGGATGGAGCAAAGCTACAACCAACTTCACATATATACATATATTCATATGTACATACACATATACACATTGGCTGGGAAGCGCAAAGCTCAAACAACTTCATTTTTTATCCCAAAGCTTATATCCCCCAGAAAAATCTTTCAAGCCTTATAAAATTTACAATATGGTTACATTATTTTTTGCTTTAAGTAAACAATTACAGTGAACATATGTAGAAAAAAAAACATTTCCTAATATCCTCACTTGATCAAATATTCTACATATTATGGGTGAAAAACAAATTATGCCCAAGAACCCATATACATTTGTATCTAAGTAACTTGTTATAGACTAACAGAGTATAAGTAGACATGGTAATTTTCTCAGCCAGTTTTTCTTACTAGCAGTTTGCAATGTGCACTTACAAGGAAAGAATCAACTACCTAATTACTTATCTTAAAATATAATCCTATAAAAAATTTTTTAAAGAATCACAAGTCTAAATTTTATACAAAAAAACCAATAATTTCTACTTTGAATCCTGAGAATACACATCCACTTTTGTTGATGGCTGAGGTGGGTGGGGAGAAAATGTCAGAAGCAAAAGTTTCTGCCTCTGAGTCAATGGAGGGAAGTCCTGACACAACCAGCCTGGTTTCTACAAAGGTGGATCAGAGTCCTGTGAAAACACACAAGCAAAGTTTCTCCTGGAATAAATCATCTGACATCGGATCCTTATCATTGTCTGGTTAGTACATCTTTTTATTTTATTAGAGGAAATTTTATTTAAAATAATTTTTTTTAAAGAAAAGACTTATGTTTTGTTCTGTAATATTTTATGATTAATAACATATAAAGTATGGTTTAAAATATGATGATGAGATGAATATTTATAATCTTTATTTTGTAACTTAAATATTTGAGTCTTTAACATTTGATGGGTTGTCTCTACAATAGCCTATGCTTGGTGATTATAAGGAATGCCAATGGAGTGTGAGATATTGAAATCCAAACACCATTTTTTAAATGCCTTGCAGGTAGAAATAGAAGCATTGTCTATTTTTTCTAAACCATTGGCATTCCTAAGATTGTAAAACAAATGTCGTACCTCATCTTTGAAAGCTTCTCCAGATCTAACAGAAGCACAAATAACATGAGAATAATTATAAACCACAGGGGCACCAGGTCTGCGGATTAACTGCCATGGGGAGAGCATGCTTGGGTGTGGGACACACTGAGCAGTTCCACAGGATCTCACAAGCAGTGTTGAGGGGAAGCTGAAACTGAAAATGGCCCTTTGAGCGAAGGTGAAACTGAATGTGTAGGGCACTTGGTAGATGAAGCAAGTTTTAATAAGCTCCAAAAACTTTACATATTACATACATATGTACATACATTCATACATACATTTGTACATGCATACATACATAAATTCATACATACATTCATGCATACATTTGTACATGCATACATACATAAATTCATACATACATTCATACATACATTGTACATGCATACATACATAAATTCATACATACATTAATGCATACATTTGTACACGTATACATACATAAATTCATACATACATTCATGCATACATTTGTACACGTATACATACATAAATTCATACATGCATACATACATATGGTAGATGGAGAAAGCTCCAACAAACCTCACATATATGCATACACATATATATACATTGGGAAAATGTCTGAACAATCCCATGCTTCCCATCCAATGATATCAAGATCCAGGGTCATTGCTGAATGGTGTTTCAACAACTGGGACTCAAGTTCATTCTACACTCTTTTAGCTTAAGAGCCTAAACTATAATTGCATCTACCTCTCCATGGATCCTGCCTCAACTTTGATAGGCATACTGGTATTTGATGTTTTAACCAATGTCAGAGTTATATCAATGCTCTTCCCCCCAATACCTGAGCCTCTGGATGCTCCAGAGATCGTGCTACATGTGCCGTCTGTATCACCCTGGAGAAAGAACACAGTCTAAACTCCAGGTGAGAATAGGTTGATTAATTCTTGATGGAGAACCTGGTTCTCTGGCTCTGTAGCTGCTCTGGGAACCTGTACTTTGGAAGCCAGCACTACTGTAGGTGCTGTATGTGTTCCTGGATCTCAAACCAAGAAGGATCCCTTATCTAGTCTCAGCACTGTAGAGAAAACTGAGAAGAATAGAATCACAAAACACTACAGAGTACACAGTTATCATGTTGCCACTGCTTCTATGGGTGCTTCCTAGAGTGGACCACTAAGACAGCTTCACTTACTGCTAACACCATCATGGCTGGAGAAGCTGCACAGAACCTGCATTTCTGCATTATCTAGAACCAAAGCCACTGCATTTTGCCCAACCCATGTTCCTGCCTGTGAAATCAGAAATCAAGCTGTGGATGAGGTTACTACTTGATTAGATGGCAGGTTTCTCTATCTCACTCTCCTCCATTGTGATGTCTTCTGTTCAGACATCAGCTCTCCTTTCAGATGCTCCCATCTCCATTAAGCTCCAGTTCATTCCAGTGTTTGAGGTCACTGGTGACCTCTGACCTCTCAGGAGGCTCTGCTTTACCAGGCAGATTCTAATGGCATGCTTCCTTATTAGCTGACTGAACGTCCTAAGATTTCCCTGAATTTGTTCCTAATTTCTGAGTTTATCAAGCTCCTAGGGGAGAAGAGTTTATGAATCATTTTTCATCATTTTATCTGTGGCCTGTACTATGATTCATTAATGCAAACTTCACCAAAGAAATATTTATACACCAAAGAAATATGTATACTTCATACAAATGAAGTTTGATCTCCAAGAGATCATATAATAGAGGCTTTGATCCCAATATAAAAATGCTGAAGTAACAGTGCCTCTAAGACAGCAGTTCTCAACCAGTGGGACGTGACCCCTTTAGTGGTTGAATGACCTTCTCACACGAGTCACCCAAGAATATTTGGAAACACAGTTATTTACATTATGATTTACAACAATAGCAAAAATTCATTTGTGAAAAAGAAAGAAAGTAATTTTATGGTTGGGGGTCACCACAACATGAGGAACTCTATTAAAGTTTTGTGGCATAAGGAGTATTGAGAGCCACAACTCTAGATAGGTGGTTAGGTCACTGAAAGCCTTGCCCTTAGAAGGGGTTCAAGTAGTGTGATGTGACCCTGGTTAGGTCATATGCCGATAAATTGTGGTATCAAGAAAACCTCGAGCCTTGCTCACTCTTTCTATTTCACTATGCAACAGTAACCTCTCTCATTTCCAGTATTACATGTCTTGTGACTTATATAGTCATAACAAGAGCTGTCAATTTCTGTGATCATGCTTTTTGTTATGCCACCAGTGAATGGGTTAAATAAATCCCCCTTCTTCATAATCATCCAACCTCAAATATTTTATCAAAGTAATGTGAAGGTGGTTTTGATTTTATGTGAGGAATCTAATGTTTATTAGACTAATGAGATTATGCAAGAAATAACTGTGGTTGTATTTGTCTTAGAGAATAAGCTTTTTCTATGAAACTGGATGCTTCTTAGACCCAGAAAAGCACTGTATTCATTGTTGCTGTGTAGCAATGATAAGCTCATGACTAGTCTCTGAGAGTAGAGTTTCCTATATGTACAATACATTTAAAATCTATAGACTCAGATCTCTAGAAAAACAAATGTAACTGCAATGTGTAAATTTTTCAAACATATTTGAAAGGCCATCTAAATAACATTAGTCTGAATATGTTTAGTTTTAAGTTTTGCTTTTTATTAATACTTTATCCACAAAATAATGGCTCATACAACATTTTTAAACATCATAGTACTTTGTTTATATTCTCTTAACAGAGTTTTACAAAAAAGGAAATCTCAAAATTTATCATCACATCAAGTGATATTATTTTCTTGTGGAATAAAAACTTTGTTCATGGGAGCCACTCCTTTTGAGTATATTTCACAATAAATATACATGTCTTGGTGGAGGAATCGAAAGTCAGTTAAAAGTTTATAGAAAAAGTAGGAAGTGGTTGTGTAATTTTAGAGATTCCTATCACACCCTTTACAATTCAGAAAGGTGCTAGAAGAATTATGCAAATTTAAGCCAAGCAAGGTCCTGAATATGGGGTGGCCACTGGCTCTGCACAAAAACTCTTGGGTGCCTTTCCAGAGCTTGGTCCTCTTCAGACACAAAGTACAGGCATTGTGAAATTAGATAGAAATGTGGCTTCCTAGTCTTCAGCACAATGGCTTTTAATTTATTGCATGAATATAGGATATCCATGTGAAAATGAGAAAAATGAGATCACTTTTCACTACCTACACTAGTCTTTGGACCTGTGGTTGAGTGTACATTTAACTGAACCTTGAGAGGCGGTTTTGGTGCAAAGAATAAGGACAAGGCAAAGACAAAGGCTTGTTAAAGTGGCAGCAATAGGACCTCCTTCAGGGTCTATGACCTCACCAGTCACAGCCAGGTGGCTAGGTTTACAGTACCAGGAATGGATTTTCTCCTATTGTCCCTAAGGCCATTTAGACATCTCTTGTCTGCCCTCACGATAAGTACCACTGTTGAACCCTTGAGATCTCTTGCATGTTTACTCTTTGATGAAAACTATAGGCAATTACTGGCTCCTGAGAGAGGGAGAAACAATACATTTAAAATCTATAGACACAGATCTCTAGAAAAACACATCTCTAGGAAAACAGGTGTAACTACAATGTGTGAATTTTTTCAAACAGATTTGGAAAGGCCATCTAAATGACATTAGTCTGAGTATATTAAATCTTTAATATTGTATATTTGTTACATTTTGGTATGTCTACTCTGTTTAGTTTTAACTTTTGCCTTTTATTAATACTTAAACAAAAATCCGTCATACAACGTTTTTATAATCATATTTTGTTTGTATTCCTTTGGAGCTTTACAAACAGGAAATCTCCAATGCATCATTACAATAAGTGATATTATTGTCTTGTGGAATAAAAACTCTGTTAATGGGAGCCACTCCTTTTGAGAATATTTCACAACAAATATACACGCCTTGGTAGAGGAATCGAAAGTTAACGGTTTTTATAGAAAAAGTAGGAAGTGGTTGTGTTTTCTCAGAGATTCATATCACAGCCTTTATGATGTAGAAGGGTGCTAGAAGAATTATGCAAATGTAAGTCAAGTGAGGTGCTGAGTGTCTGGTGACCATTGTCTCTGCACAAAGATACTGGGGTGCCTTCTCAGAGCTATACCCTCCTCAAACACCGAAGACAGGCATTGTGGAAGTAGGTAGGTGCTGGATTTGGCTTCCTAGGTTTCAGCATGATGGCTTTTAGTTTACTGGATGAATATAGGACATCTAGGTGAAAAATGAGAAAAATGAGATCACCTTTCACTGCCTACACTAGTCTTTGGACCTGTGGTTGAGTGTACATTTAACTGAACCTTGAGAGGTGGTTTTGGTGCAAAGAATAAGGACAAGGCAAAGACAAAGGCTTGTTAAAGTGGCAGCAATAGGTCCTCCTCCAGGGTCTATGACCTTACCAGTCACAGGCAGGTGGCTAGGTTTACAGTACCAGGCATGGATTTTCTCCTATTGTATCTTTAAGTTCATTTAGACATTTCTTGGCTACCCTCAAGATAATAAGTGTCACTGTTGTACCCTTCAGAATATCTTGCATGTTCACCCTTAGAAGCAAACTATAGGCAATTATTGGTTCCTCCAGCAAGGAGCTCTCTGATCCAATCCTAAATAGTCATGTCTAAACACATTCACATACAAGCAACGTTGAATGGATCCAACATTGTGTGTATGTGTTTGTGTGTGTCTAAAATCATACACATATTTAACCATAATTATTAAAGTGAAAGAGGCCATGAGTATAAAGGAAGTAGGCGATCATGAGAAAAGTTGAAGAGAAGATAGGGTGGGATGGAGATGATGTAAATATAGTACTCAAGTATAATGTTCTCCAAATCAAAATTTTAAAATAATAAAAATTTTAAATTATTAAAAATTTTAAAATAGGAAATAAATAAATAAAATTATATTTTTAACCAGAAAGTAAAAGAAAAGAAAAAGGCTTTAAGAAGGCCTCAACTGAGTACTGTATGAAGTTGTTTTAATTTTTCTATACTCAGGGTCTCAAAAACCTGAAAGTGATATTTAAATTATTGACTGATCATTTCATATACTCTCAATAAACTTTCATAATATTAATCTCTGTCACCCATATGTTATTCTGATAATCCATGAGTTAATACAGTATCTGTTCCATGTGGAATTTGGTGGAAATTCCAATGATGGAGGCTGAACACTCACCATGATATGATTAGTCTGCTCTTGGGATGGACTGTGACCTGAGCTAGGACTCAAAGGCCAAGAGCTGAAGCCTCTGATATACATGATCATTAATGGAAGACACTTAGCAGTGTGAAGATCAGAAAGAAGCTTGGTAGCAATTGTACCCAATGCACTCTTGCACAGATGATGTCAAACTGATCCAAAGAAAGTTTGTAACCAGGAATTCCCATCTTAATGAAAGCTAGGAGAAAACTCTAGATTATTCGATCTTTTATGTGTATAGGTGTTTTGTCTGCATGTATGTCTGTATGCTACATGCGTACTTGGTGCTCAAAGAGACCAGAGAAGGTGTTTATGCCCTAGAACTATATGTATAGTTGGATATAAGCCATCATATAGGAGCTAGGAATTGAACCTGGGTCCACTGAAAGAGCATCAAGTATTCTTAAAACACTAAGCCATCTCTCCATCCCTCAGATTATTGGATCTTAGGCACAGTCTTTTCTCTGCTGACTTCATTTTTGTATTACTATCAATTGCCAAAAACTGTTGAGATTTAGGCTTGTTTGTTGTTTGTTTCTACTTTCAGTTTGACCAAAGAGAGTCATGCACTTTAGATTCCCATCTTTATGCTTGTTCTTTAGTAAGTGTGACCCAAAAGGGGAATGAATAGACAACTAAGGAGTTTAGCACATCAAGAGGTCTGAAGGTATTTCTGAGAGGCATGGCAGAGGTTCTTTATAACAAATGAATAAATTGTGCATTTGAGTGGAATAATCCCTTCACCTTGGGCTCTCTTCAGAATACCTTTGCCTTCTGGACCATGAAAGAGAAGTGTAGGCATATTTTTTTGCTACTTTATTGGGTTCTTATATCTACCACCTTCTTTGCCCCAATTCCACCCTAATCCATTGCAACCCCCCAAGACTAGATAGGAGAGAAAGAAATTTAGAGGGAAAAGGGAGTCCACATCTCTTTGGACAACTTCCTGCTGATTAGGGGCAAGTTCCTTGAGCAAATCTAATCTCTGTCAATAGAATATCTCTAACCAGCAGCCAGCAATAGAAAAAGTAGCAAAGGCAGCAGCAGGAACTAGCAGTAGTAGCTGACCAACAGCTGGGTGAGTTGGGATGGTGTGAGGTGGGGGGAACAGCAGCCAGCACAAGCTTGCTCGGGGCTCTGGACTCTCTCATTTCTACCCTCTCCTCTGTCCTTAGAATTCCAAACATTTACACCTGGCAAAACCCATGCCCTTCCTACAGCACTACTCCATCCTAGTTAGCAGCTGTGGACAATCTGAAGCAGCCCCATATCCTACACCTAGGATTAAAACAAAAAATATCAACATAACACAACTACCTAGGTTCTTAAAGAAACCATAATTCTCAGTAGAGGGAAGTACCAAGGACTGCTTAAGTTCTCCTTGCACTGCAGGTTGGTTGAGTAAATCACAGGCAGGGGGGAGTTGTATCTACTAGAAGCCAGACTCTGTGAGGAGACTGCACAGATGTGATGGGTTTCTTCGCTGTGGGACCAGATGGTGAAGTGGGATGTCCCTCCTAAAGATGATGTTAATATGAAAAAATGCTCCAACTAATAATTTGAAAAGTGAAGTCCAAAGTATTTGCGAGTATATAAAGAAAAAGCATGAGCATTCAAAGTAAAATTGGAAATACAATTGGAAGAGCTTCTCTTACCAAGAGAATAAAATTGTTTTTCTATCTTGTGTAAGCTATCTTCTTCCTCCTCCTCCTCCTCATCTTCCTCCTCCTCCTCTTCCTCCTCCTCTTCCTCCTCCTCCTCCTCCTCCTCCTCTTCCTCCTCCTGCTCCTCCTCCTCCTCCTCGTCATCATCATCACATGGGAAGATTTTGTTTGGAATTTACCCTTAAGTGTGAACCTGGCAGTCATTTCCAGAAGTTCATCCAAACTTTCATTCTTATTTCAGCACCGTTTCTGCTGCCCTAGAAACCATGCAAGGACTAGAACAGACCACTATGGCAGTGGTTCCTGGAGGTGCTCAGCCCTCAGAAAGGTCTGTTATGAAGTCACAAATGTGGAACGAGAACAAAGAGAAATTCTTGAAGGGGGAACCCAAAGTCCTCGGGGTAAGACATCTTTGGATCTCAGGGAAGAATGATTTTGTAAATATATAAATGAGTTTTTTAAAAAAGCAGACATACCATGCCCTCTCTCACTAGCTTCATGATACATCAACACATCCCAGAGGCAATAGCACTTGACTTTCAAATTTATCATTTGAAATTGATATGCTAGTCTATTGTATCAGATTTCAGTTTAATCCATTTAAAATATAGAGACTGTAGGAATGATCTAGGCTGTGGATCTTCTAAGATGATCATATCTAACTCAGTGTAGAGCAAAAGCTATAAAGCTACAGCTGTGGCCTGGCCCTGTGACTAAGAAACCCATTCTGTTCTATACAACTGCAATGCCTTTCTTTCATCTGATACTCAGATGATGAGAAATCCTCCATTCTCCACATACTTCTGTCTCCAGAAGAATATACCTAAAAAAATAATAGAGTACTTAAAAAAATAACATCCTAGGCAAGTTAAAGGCCACCCAATGAAGAAGGAACTCACTGGGACAAGCTTCTAATCACTGGGAAGTTGCCATTAGACAGACACCTGTTTCTTTTCTACCTCACTGTTCTAATTGTTATAAAATGGTCAATTTCACGATATATGTTTTATGTTAACATACAATAAGCATATCTCAAAATATCAATAAGAATTTTTAAATTGAGAGCAGTTTTACATTTCAAAATTTATCTGTGAATTATGAAAGGAGTAGGTGGAGGTAACTTACTGGTGAGGTAGTACTTAGCATGGGCATCATTTTGTGGCAGATAATATTTTCTTCTTTTGTTTCTAGGTTGTACAAGTTATGATTGCTCTCATAAACCTCAGCTTAGGAATAATAATAATGACAAATATATTTTCTGAAGCACACATTTCAGTGGTCTTAATGTCCCCAATTTGGGGACCAATAATGGTGAGTAACATACAGTCTTATATAACTGGGCATAACAACACCCTGTTGTGACTATACTAACTTTGGTGAAATCTACTCTCAACTCTTTCAAGTAGTCTATAAGCTTGAGAACAGCATATTTAAACCTGATTCAGTATTTCCTTGTTTACATTGCAATATCCACATGCCATTCACATAAGATAGATGGATCATTTATTTAATATGTCACTTAAGATATATTGTGACAGCATGTAGTCATGTACTCCTTCAAGAGTTACTTAAACATTGACACAACTGATTTCCTAAGAAGCTCATTGCTAGTCAATCATAGGGTTGGTTAGAAAGCGATATGACTTGCCTACCTATTTGTTTCTCTACTCATAAAATTTTTACAAGTATATTCTCAAACCAAGGATAACTGTCTTGCTATCTTTAACTTTGGGAAATTGAGATTTGCTTCTCTAGCTAGGAAGGGATCACAAAACTCTGAATCCCATGAAAGAATGAATGAAACAAGGGTGTTTTTGGTAAAGAAGAGGGGACAAAGCTAAGCAGGTGATTAGCAACATCAGGCTAATCAAATCTCAATAAATGCTTAAGAGAACAGAAAAATTGTAGATAAATTTTGTTTCAATTTTTAATAAAATAACTAATCAAGAATTTGAATAAGAATTTTGAAAGTTAAAAAACTTTTCTCTAAAATAAAACTTGAGAGAATTTGTTTTTTAGAGTTCAGAGTGTCAATTAAGTATAAAAATCATTTTCTTATCTATATGTTATATAAACTTACAAGTATAAAACAAAATGCATAACCTTGGTTATTTGTTATTTTACAGTTTAGAGTCTTATTCAAGTTTTGCAAGGTTTCCATTTATTAATGATCTGGAAAATTAGAAAATTTAGTCATTTGATAGACCTGGTTCTTTAATTTTCCCTTCATATTTTACAACAGGTATTTAATATTTGAAAAATACCACATACTGTCATATTTATCAAAGTTGCATGACACCTTACATATTAATATTAATACCAGTGGTACTACTACTAATGATGATGATGATCCCACCAGTAATACCAGTAATAGCTAACATTGCACTATAATCTGTGCACATTACTAAATGCTTTTGTATGTAATGTTCCACCTCAACCAGTCACTACAACTTCTGAGAAATTTCCCTTTTCTTCACTGTATAAATGAAAAATAAAATGAGACTAAGGAAGGTTAATTTTCTCAAGATGTATTCAGTCCATGAACAAGAACTCAGAATCTCATTTATCCCCTCACTGTGGATGTCTGCTTCAGTTTTTATTTCCTACTCAATACCATCTTGGAAAACAACTCCCATAGTTCATGATGGAAGATTCACTTCAAGCTTTCAGGCCTGCATGGGGAGCAATGGACCGACACCCAACATCCCAGCTTCTCATCTATATCTTGATTTTAGTTTCAACAATGTGGTCCTACTAACACTCCCATTAACTTTTAAATCTCCTAAACTAAAATTTAGAAAGCAACCAGACATCCACTTGTTTGGCTGAATACTCTAAAGAGGTCAATTCAATCAAATTTATAGCAGTCACTTTGATTACATTGAAAATAGTGGCCAAATTGGCAGACTCAAATGAGCTACATATTCTAGTCATCATGTGTCATACAATTTAATTTGTTGCCATTATTTTATTTACAGCTTCTAATAGGCATTTTCAACAAGGATAATTTCTTTTCCATTTTTGTTGGGCTAACGTTGTTTGGTGTCATGCCGGCAAAATCCTGTTCTAAGGATTGGAGAGGTTTAGTCTTCGTTGCTCTTAAAATCTTTGATGAGAGTAGAATAAGTTTTTTAAAACCTTAATCAGAAGTATGTGAAAGGATCTGATAATTTAAAATTTTAAAAAGTCCTCAGTTTCTTTCCAAATCTATGAAAGATAATCTCAAAATGTCCTAAGTGTGAAATAAATGTCTCCAGAGTAAGAGACAGCTTTGTCAGTGTAATTAGAAAGATGATCACTCCAGTCATAGATCTTCAAGGGGGAAAAGAACAGCAAAGAGGGACCATGGCTTTTCCTCTATACTGGAAGCATACAGAAAATATTATTAAAATTTTGAGACACACTGATGGCTCCTGCCTGAATTCCCTTCATTCAGGAAGCATAAACAGGAGAGTCCCTCCAAGCACAAGCCTGGACTGATTTATGTACGAAGCTCCAGGCCAACCAGAAGTACATAATAAGACCTTACCTCAAACATCCAAAATAAACAAATGAAATAATCTACTAAATAAACCTTGATGGTTCTTCCATAATTCATTTTACTTTTCTTCTCTGCTCTTGTGGGGAAGGGGAAGGTGGGTGACATAGAAAACTGCTGCTTTTCAGACAGTCGACCACTTTACCAGACCCAGTTTATTCAGAAGTAAGGGTTAGAATGCTATGATTTATACCAACTGTTTAAAGATTTCTAACCAGGATATTTCCCCTCATGACCAGTTCATTATCTCAGGATCCCTGTCAATTGCAGCAGGAGTGAAAACTACAAAAAGCCTGGTATGTATTTTGGTTTATTTTGCTATCAAAAGGGAGTGATTTCATCAACTATGCATTCTGCTAAGATACAAAGGGGTTAATTCTCTCTTCCTAAAGCCAAGACTATGAGTTTTAGAAGGACCTCACTTTCAAAAGTGTAGCTGAGCTACTGATTTGTAATAAGTCTCACTATGTCTGACTGGATATAATGTCAAGGCAGTTGCTGGGAGAATCTTGGTGCTGGTGCATTGAATTAGGGGAAGAAATGTCAGGTGGGGTTTACACAGATGTGCTTGAAGCTTCAGATCCAGCCCATGATACTGACACCTAAATATTTGCAGTGGTAAAAGTATATATATACACACCGACATATTAAGATACCTTCTATGTACCCAAAATAATAGTATAAAAGTTTTTTTACAGACTGTAAGAGGTTAAACAGCACTTTTTGTTCTTATAGAGGACACAGATTATTTTTATGCACCCACCCACATGGTGGCTCACACACATGCATAATTCCTCGGGAATCTCAAACCCTCATCTGGTTTATGCAGGTACCAGGGCCATGCACATGCTTCATGTACATGTAAGCAGAGAAAATCATTTGTAAACATAAAATAATGAATGGCTTAAAAATACATTTACAATGATATGCCCATCATAAAGCTGATAAGGGCAATAGCCAATAGTTCATCAATTATTTCATTCTCTAAAAGCTGCATTAGAATTTTGTTTATTGCAACATATAAATGTCAACTTCTGTAGCACGATCAAGGAGACCTTTCTAAACCCGGGCTAAATCCTGTCTGCCTCCTTAGTAGCTCATGTTATAGATGCAGCAAACTTTCAGTTTGCTGAGCAGTTTTCCTTCTCACAATAAAGTTTATTTAACTGAACCATGAGAAGAGATTGTGGAGCTATATCTACGCATAGGAGGAAATATGCATGAGGAACATGGGCATCAGCATTTACACAAGAACAGTTAGGCATTCACAGCACAGTGTGCTGGAACGTGACAGACAGACTTTTCAGATAACGTTTCAAAGACGTTGAAAATTTTACTAGCAAACTTGAAGATCATCTTGTGTCCTTGAGAATCATTTGGAGGAATGATAGTTATTATGTTTTTATTTTGGCAAGGGATTGGAAGAAAAGCTACTATAAGGAAACACACGGAGTCTAGTTTGGGCAAGAAGAGGATGAAATGCATTAATAAAGTCATGGTGTACTTCAACTACTGATGGAGCTATACAAAGGTTGCCATTGATAACTGATCCCCATTCCTTTCTAGATCATCAGCAGTCTAAGTCTGAACACTATCAGCTCTGTGTTGGCTGCAGCTGCAAGCATAATGGGAGTCGTCAGTTTGGTTTTGGGTTCGCATTATCCCTTTCGTAATAATCATCCAGTCACCAAGGTAAGTATTCACTCTGCTGGTGGGAGGCCGTGGTGGAGGCAAGGGCTCCCTGGCTCTTGCACAATGGTCAACACACTGACCATAAAGTCAATTTTGGGGGTCTTACCTAAGGGGGGGTTCCCTCCTCTAAGGAGAAGGGGAGGAGGAAATGGAGGGAAAGGCTTGTAGGGAAGGGACTGGGATAAGAGGAGGGATGGGGCTGTGTTTGGATGTAAAATGAATAAAAAATAAGCTATTGGAAAAAAAGAAAAGAAAGTAGGAAAATAAATCAATCTGTGATGTTGAAATGTTAGTGGAAGTAGGACAATATTTTAGGGATCAGGTGAAACCTCATTATTTCTCTTCTGTCCATAACTAAGTACAAAGAAAACCAGTATTCTGGCTAGTTCTCTGCCATAGGGACCCAGATGTCATATCTGATCTTCAGTTGTTGCCCCAGAGAGATGCAAAATAAAACCAAGTTCCTAATGGGGGAGGTGCCAATCCTCTTAGGAGAAAAAGATAGATTGTATACAGGTTTAATGGTATAAACTATTTGTAAAAAAGAGCAGATAGAATGTATGCTACCTCGAATGACCAGAACAAACCGCAAGGAATTGCTAATGATCAGCCAAAATGATCAAGAAATATGATAGTTCCAACAGCTTATTATAGTATATTATAAACACATATACATCTGCTATTTATGTTGAAAATCTACCTTTGCTTTGGTTCGTCTGTGTTGATGTTTTCAGTATGTGTGATTGATATTACTGGAGATTGGAGTCTTACTATGTAGCCCAGGTTACACTTGGGTTAAAATCCATCCTCTCTTCTCAATGTTGGGATTATAGTTGTGAGTCACCAGGCCTAGCCTATATTTGTTTATGTAAAGTAAATTATATGTTATGTGAAATTGCGCTCTCTCCTACTTGCTGTTCTCCACTCGTGCCCATCACAAGGCCTGAACTCTGAGGCTAGTGGATCTGTTGAATCAGGAGCAAGGATGAAAACAATCAATGCAAATATTCTCACAGTCCACTGAATCAGTATCTCCCATGTGCCAAGCTCCTGATCAATGGACTAATTCACAGGAGAGGGACCATCACTGATCACTGAGATCATTCACACCTACCAATTCTAGACACCAGTACAAGGCAGGAGAATTCAGAACAAATGCGCCACCTTTGTCCTTCCATTTTGATCCTGTGGCTTGCTGAAGATACAAAGCCAAAGGCATTGAATACTAAGGAGTGTGGTGCACAACCCTCCAATGATTTGCCATAGCTGTGATAATCACTATCAAAAGAGTGCATAATCCAGATATATTTTATTACAGGATGACAGAAGTTCAAAATGAGTCTCAATTGCATTAAATCAATTGGTAGCAAGGCTGTTGTCTTCCCTGTGAGCTTTAGAGCAAAGTAACTTTCTTAGCTTTTGGGTTTCCACTTTCTGTCCACATTTCTTGGCTCATCATGCTGCCCTCTATTTTCAAGGCAAACAATGAAGCATTCCCAGTCTCTTAGACTAGAATTCTTCAGGATCTTACTTCTACATGTAAAGATGTCATAATAACTTGGACAGCCTGCACTGGCCAGGATATTCTGCCTATATTATCTAAAAAACAACCTCTGTTCTCACTGGAAACAAGGCTAACCCCATTCTTGGGTTGGGACTATCCTGAAAGACTATCCTCTTCAAATATGAAATGATATTATTGTTTTCTCCATGTGAAATGTCTAGCACAGAGCACATCAGTCTTGTAGTTAGGAGTCTCTGATCATTTTTATTAGTTAAAAAGTAAGGGGGAAAATTAATGACATTCAGGAGACCAAGAAATTGTCTTATGTTTGGGCTGTATCAAATGCTGGATTTCCAGCTCCCTGGCCAGGGCCCTCCCTCTTTGGCATGGTAGTCAGGGGGAGGAGGACATATTTCAAACTTGTAATCTGCATTGTTCACATTCCTTTGTATGAATCTGTTTTTAGGGTTTGGATGCTTTAATGTTAATTTTAAATATGCTAGAATTCTGCATTGCTGTGTCCATCTCTGCATTTGGATGTAAAGCTTCCTGTTGTAACTCCAGTGAGGTGAGTAACAGTCCTTGTTGGGTGATGCTTAGTAGGCTTCTATTGCTCTGTAATCAGTCACACAAATCTAGCTGTTTACAAGGACACATCTTTGTCTCTTACCTTCCTCAATCAAGATCTTAGCCTTGTCCCCTGCTCATATTTAAGAGTCTGTGTGAGCAGGAAAACTGAGGTTCCCTCTGGGTTTCCTAGTTTCATTAATAACAGAGTAAAGCCAGACTCAGAAGGAAGGTCATAGACACTTTTAGGACAGTGTGACGGAGAGAAACCAAAACAACCAAACAAAACAGGACAGACAAACTTAAAATGCCTTTATCCTCCAGGAAGAGGGAAGATGGAAAGACCTCAAAGCCCAGAAAGTCTGGGAAAATATATTTAAGAGTGCTAAGCCACCCTTCTGAGTTCAGAGGTCACCCAATTCCAGATCCTTGTGTTATAGAGCAATGCAATGTACCAGGAGTTCATGTTTGAAATAGAGACAGTTTATCAAGGAAAGAAAAGCATTCCTAAGAATGGAAGTGTACTAGTGAGCTATAGAAAGAGCCTAAATAGAATCTAGCCACAGAATGAAGCAGCTTTTTAGGACCATTTTAGAACAAGCCTTTTTGTTTATATCTGGTGGACTCACTGCCCGACAAACTCACCCAGCATGCTGAAATCCTTAAATGAAGCCCAAGTGAAGAAGAGCTTAGAGTCTTCTTTTGTATACTGGTTTCTTTCACAATGTATATGCCCTACCTGCATATAATGTGTTTTTTATCAAATCCAGCCCCTTCCCTCCACTCTAATTCTTCCTTTCTAGTCCCTATTCTCCTGTCTAAACTGTGTTCATAGGGTTGATTGGGCTGTTGTTTTTCAGAAACTTTCAGTTTGTGCATACCTGACCATTATCTTAACCCAAGGACTGCTGCAGAGGGTCTTGAACAAGGAGGAGGAAGAAGGTCACATAGGGATAAGAAAGTTACACATGTAAGATGAGAAGAATACTTACTAGGAGAAAAATAGGAAGTAGACCATGAAAACAGTATGCCAGATAAGCTACTTCAAAGTTTGTATAAAAAGCTAGTGTAACCTAGCAATTGCTCCCTAGAGCTGAGGAATGCTGCTCCTGCTGTCCTCTAGTGTGTTAACCCACAAATGCAGTGACCTACAGGCATGTTTTGCTTAAGTATGTACATCTTCATTCTACTGTTGGCCCGTGTCCCTTGATTGTGAAGGTCAGAATGGATTTCCATGTGTCATGATACTTCTGCCATTGTGGGCCACTGTCATGTGTGCAGAAATTCATTCAAGGCCACCATGTCAATGTCTGCATGTGCGCAGAAATTCATTCAAGGCCACCATGTCAATGTCTGCATGTGCAGTTGTCAACAGGAGCAAACTAATTTGGAAGAATACCACTGTCATTCTATGACACTGTGGTTCAAGTAAGCCATTCACAGAAGACTGATGCTCTAAGATGCAGCTGAAAACACCAGCTACTCGGCTGCCACAGAAAGAGTATCCTAGGTTTGCAACACTTCATGATCCAAGATACCACTCAGTGTAATGATTGATTCAACTTAGTGGCCACAGTATAGAAGTAAAAGTGACACTATAGGATATAGAAATGGACATGCTGAATATACTGGGTGACTCAATGACATTTTGATTCATTTCACAGGTTCTTGTTGTGCTACCATCAAATCCTGCTGTGACAGTGACAGCACCCCCCATGACACTTCAACCATTGCTACCATCAGAACACCAAGGGGAAAATGTTCCAGAGAATCTATACAAGAACCATCCAGGAGAAATAGTCTAATTTTGATGTGTGTGTGTGTGTGTGTGTGTGTGTGTGTGTGTGTGTGTGTATACATTTCCCTGGGAAATTAACACTTCATTGCACTGGCTTTTAGGGGGAATATCAATCAGACATGCTGTAAATATGTAAGTCAAGCATTTACTAGGTCAACAACACTTTAAGATCTTACATTCATTGGATGTACAAGGGGCAAATGAATTGGCAAGGAAGTTTTGAAAGCTAACTAAAAAAAAAAAAAACTACAAAGACCTACTAGTCAAGTGATGTCTCTTTGCAAAGAGTGAATAGTGGAGTTCACATTTTTGTGGGGGGCTTTTGTTAAATAAGTAGATTTAGCTGCTTTTGATCATGTACTAACACGTAAAGTATGTAAGACAACAGGTGTATTAAAGTACTAATGATAGCAAACAATTTTAGTATCTATGTGAATATTCATCATATAATAACAATGTGTGTACTTTAATTGATCTGGTAAAAAATCATAATAAAGAGAAATTATTGAGATAAGAATACCTGGTCCTTAAATACACATACACATACATTTATATACATGTGTATATTTATATAAATAGAGTGCATCACTCTGTATGTATATAGGATATGTATAGTATACATATAGAGTGTATAGCAAGTATATATACACATATCTGTATATATTACATATGACCTAAAAAAATCACTTATTACTGTAGATTGAAGCTGTAATCTCATCTACAGGCTCATGTGTTTGAACACTTGGTTCCAAGTAGTGCCATTCTTTTGAGAGATTGCTGAATCTTTCAGATATGAGGCCTAATGTATGAAACTAAGTCACTAAGGGTTGGCTTTGAAGGTTACACTGTCTTCCAGTTGAATGTTTATGTTACCTTTCTAGTTAAAAGCAAAGTCCAAAGACTCTGCTATCTGGCTAAATTTTCCAAAAAGGAATAATTGTCAGTAAATTCTTAGATAAATTGATTCTAAGTATGTGTCAATGTTTATTATTCATTATAGAATAGGTCTAGACCCTGAATTAATTTAGGATAGCATGGTTTAAAATATTTGCATATTCCCAAGCAGCCAAGATAATTCTGCAGGTATTGATGTGTTCTGGGAGCCAAAAAATTACCAAAACCATAAGCCTGCTGCTATTACTTTACTTATTATATTAAACTAACTTTTAATAAAGCTATATCGAGACAGTTCTCAGAAATAAAACATTAAAAACAAAGCAAATGGGATTAGAGAGATGGCTCAGCAGTTCAGAGCACTTGTTGCTCTTGGACAGGACCTGGTTTCAGTTCCCAGCACCCACATGTGGCTCACAACAATCCTAACTCAGGTTCAAGGGGTTCTAATCTTCTGACTTTCACAGGCACAGGCCAACATGTTGTGCACATACACACCTCATACAAAAAAACATATTAAATGCAAAAATACATGTAAAAAACATAAAATATAATACATAAGACAAAAACTACAAAGCAATTGATTCAGGACCAGTAGCAATAAGATAATGATTGATCTTAAGCTGTGTCAAATAAAACCAAAACTAAACCAACAATATTTTCCCTAATTGAAGTTATTTAAATGCCTACCCATACGGTCAGACAAGCCCACAGCAGTGTTTCCTGTTGCTAATGGGTCACACTCATGAAGATTGCAATAATTCACTCAGTTCTCAGTTTCCTTCTATGCAGTTTTTTCTTTGCTCCTTGTGTCCTGTTGCTTCCTTGTTCTCATTACAGGAAGTGAGTTCTTAGCTATGGATAGGATGTCCCAGTCAGTGAAAGTGCCTATGCTAAGCATTCAACCCTTTCTTCTCTGAATCTGGTCAAAGCACATGCAATGGCCAGGCTGTATCCACAGCTGCACTTTCCAATGCCCAATAAGCCACAAACATTATGAGCAAGACTAATGGTGTTATCAAATACTGCATTTTTCCTTATCCATTTGAAGCATTTGGGTGCTTCAAGGGAATTCTTTCCTTTTCAAGAGAATAGAATAATAGAATAGGTAAGTAGAGGAAAGGGAAAAAGAAGCATTTTTCCTACAGCTGCAAGGTTGCATTTCCTAAAACTGTAAAGAATTTATTCAATTTTCTTATCCTGTCTGCACTCTTACTCTGGAAGCACACTTAAGGAAACTACAGTTCTGACCTTCCCTCTAGAGGACAAGATGCTTAGCCCATAGAGAGGCAGTCTAGGAGACTGTTTTCTGTCTCATGTAACACAGAAAGATGACCAGAGATAACACAGCTTTTATATGCTGTTGGAGCCAGCTGTCTCCCTACAGGGTCGACTGTGGTTCTACAGTGGACAGGAATCACGGTAGATGCTGAGTTCTAGAGGATAAACAGTGAACTGGCTTAATTGGGAAATTTTACACTCAAGCCAGAGAAGATATATCTCAAAAAATGCTTCTGAGGAGTTCCAGAATCTACTCCTGTTTTGTGTCACTAACTTAGAGTCATCCTTTCTGGAAAGTCATGGAAACATGAGTGAATATATATAGATATATATAGATAGATGTATAGATATATATTCTATATATGTTCTATATATATTAATATATATCTATACATCTATCTATATATATCTATATATCTTCATAGATGATGTGTCATATATATACACAACCACACACAAAAACTAAAAAAGAAAAAAGAAAATGGAGGAAGTATACCAAGAATTTAACCAAACTTAGATCATCTGGTAATATTTGGCTCTTAGTTCATTTTAGAATCCTCAATAGCTAGAGTTGTACATGACATATAGCCATCATATTCACATATTCACTCTCTCTCCCTCTCTTTCTCTTTGTCTGTCTCATTCATATATGTGTGTGTGTGTGTGTATGAATATATATATGACACATCATCTATGAAGAAATATTTGTATTCTCAATAATAATGGGTTTTTCAAAGTCATAAAGATTTATGAATAGACACATATCATCTGATTCATTCACTAGCACAGTTGTTGCTCAGTGGTGTTTACCAATTGGTGAGTAACATGTTATACAGAACATTATTAAATCATTCACTCTAGTTAGATGGATAGGTAAAATCAGGTACACTCTGAATGTGTACTTCGTTTAGTAAAACACATGTGAAGAATGAAGAATAAACTGATGAGGACTTGAGTTGGAAGGGAGTAGAAGGGAGTAAAAAGAAATGATCGTGTATAACACTTGTAGGTAAAAATCTACCAAAGATTGGTAGAGATTGCCATTTATGCCTAAATTCTCAGCACAAGACCAGCCTCTGTTACATAGTGAATTAGAGGCCAGCCTGGGCTACTTGAGATCCTACATCAAAGAACCAAAGAAGAAATTGGTTCAAACTGTCAACACCTTAAAGGATAGTTAAACAAACAGCAGTTTGATTGATATATTGAGTGCTTGATTCTTTGATAAGACAAAATGAGTAACAGTGTGGGGGAGGGAAGCAGTAATTAAGAAATCTGGATGATGAAGGAGTAGTAGAGAAAAGTTAAAACTAGTTTTAAAGGACTTTTGTTGTGAGATGGGTAGAAGAGTGATCATCATTAAATGAAGAAGGTCAAAAGACCAGAATTATTTTGAGATAGAATTAATGCAGTTAAACTCCACTTGTCTATACTTAGAAGGGGAAAGTAAGGATCAAAACTAGAAAGACTAACAATTGACCAGAAAAGCATATTACATTAGGCAGCAGATGCCTATAGTGGAGAAAAGTTAAACAAAGAGAAAATAATTAACCAATAGAGACTGTTCACATTGGCTTGGGAAAGAGAAGAGGAAATGGCAAGTCTAAATGAATGCAAACTCTGAAGAGGCATTTCCCAGAGGGCGTGGGCAGAGGACCAGAGCATTTGCATAGGTGTTGAGAGATTAAAATAGACTAGACGACTAATCATAGTGTACTATTATTGTTAATTAGTCTTGTATCTTCAGGTTAAGGAGCAGGGCTCAGACTCTGGAGACCACCAAGAATGTAAGAGCAGAGTGCAAATAAGATCAGACTGGGGAGAGCAGCTTTTTCTGAGACTGAAGAAGTACCCTTTGCAAATAAAGTTCAAAAGCCTAGGTTTGGGAGAAGAGGAGAAATTGATCCTGAGAATGGATGGGAAGGGAAGGAATGGACTAACCCAGCTAAAACACTACTCTTCTGTCCAGTGTGAAGGACTTTGTCATAGTAGTCTGAGGTGCACTGTCTCGTGTACCCTATTAAATATCTTTGCATGCATTTCAAATTGTGGAAGTGTGAAATGAACAGACTGGTGAGGGGATTTCAAGTAGACAGATTTAACTAATTTATTAGCAAATTCTCCTGCAGACAAAAGTGGGTGTGCTTGCCCTCAAGAGGCTACACTTTAAAGCTCAGGAGAGCAGCTGCATCTCACTAATTCACTAGGTTCTGGGACAGTGATCAGGGCACAGGGCATGATAGGAAAGGAACAGTGATAACAGGCATCCTAGGAAAGGAGAAGGAACACCAGGTTTTTTTTTACTTGTTCACTTTACATGCTGCTCACTGCCCTCCTCCCAGTCACCCTCCCTCACACCCTTCCACCATCTGCCCTCCCCTTCTACTCTGAGTGGGTGGGGCCCATTTGGATATCCTCTCACCCTGACACTTTAAGTCTCTGTGAGTCTTCCTCATCCACTGAGGCCACACAATGCAACCCAGCTAGAGGAACATATCCCACTTACAGGCAACAGTTGTTCCTGCAGCCCCTGCTCCAGAAGTTCAGGATGGACTTCTAAGAGAAGCCTGTCTCTCAGTCTTCTCCAGAATTGAAGCAATTCTTTCTCCCTGTGCTGTTCTGGACTTGAGGACAACGGCAACTTCCAGATGATAAAATACCATGTCTTAGGTCTTAGCTTGTGTCTTCAGCAGAAGAGTTCGTGCAAGGAGTGTAGAATTCACAAGTGTAAAGGATAAAAAGGCCTTGTGCACACAGAAAAGCACTGGAGAGGCCAGGAGAGATAAACAGGTGGCTTACATCTTCTTTGGAATGGGATGAGTAGCTGCTCTTCAAGGAATGCCAGGAGTGATGTAGGTTTACAACCTGGTGATCCTTTGCTCTTTG
>JADRCH010007886.1:0-16493 GCA_019843965.1 Rhynchomys soricoides
CTCTCTCTCTCTCTCTCTCTCTCTCTTTCCATCTCTCTCTCACTCTATCTCACCCTTTCTCTCTCTCTACTACCCTCGCAACTCCCCTTCCCATGCCCTGAATAAACTCTATTCTATACTATATTGTTGTGTGGCTGGTCACTTAGGAAGAAGGGACACCTCAGCATGGGCCTGCAGAGGCACTCCCTTCCCCCATACCTGACTACATATGAACCAAACAAATTCCTTTTCTCCTTATCATTTTATGAAACACAACACTTACCTCAGCACAAATCCATCAACACCCTGTAGTTTAGAGATAAAATGTAGGTCCTTAGAGCCCCTCTGCCATGTTTAACATATTTTCTTTTAGTAAAATTAAAAATAAATTAATTTCTCATATAATATTCCCTGCTTGTTGTTCCCCCACCTTTTTCACTTCCCAGTTCTTTTCCCACCTCTCCCCACTCCAGGTCCACTCCCTTTCAGTAACTCCCCAGGAAAGACAGGCTTCTAACAGGCACAAAATAAAGTATAAAAAATACAAGAATCATCACATTGAGGCTGGACCAGGAAGGCCAACAGAAAGCCCAAGAGCAGGCACAAGTGTCAGAAACCCACTCATATACACACTCAAGAATCTCATAAAAATGTAAAGCCGGAAGCTATAATGTACATGCAGAGGACTTCGTGCAGATGGAAGAAGTTCTGTGCTTGATGCTTCAGTCTCAGTTTATAGGAGACTAATTCAGTAGATTCAGAGGGTCTAGGTGTCCTGATGGCCTCAGTCTCTGTCTGGCTCTTACCCTCTTTCTGTCTGCTGTCCTGCAGCATTCCGTGGGCTCTGAGGGTAGGGCTGAATAAGGTACTGATCCATGAGTATAGGAGACTATCATTAGGGGTCATTTCCTCACCACATTTCTTTCTTTCTTTAGACCACTATTAATTTTTTGTACCCTAGGACCCTGGGCTGTCTAGTCTCAGGTTCTTGGTCACCCAAGCAATCTTGGGTATAGTTTCCATCTCTAGTGGTGGGCCTTAGGTGAAATCAGTTACGTGTTTTGTCACTCCCACAAGTTTTCTGTAACCATTAACCTTGCGTAGCTTGTAGGCAGAACAGATTCATGTCAAAACTTTTGTGACCAGGTTTGTGCTTATTCCTCTTCTGTTATCTTCCAAAGTATCTTCCTGCATCAGAAAACTAGATTGTAAAGGTGAAGGCTCCCTGTAGGCACCAGCTTGAATTCTTCATGTTCAATAACTTATGTTGGTGTTTTCCTTAACTGTGGAGCCCCAGAGTCAGTTTGCAGAGAGAAACCAATTGTCTTGACTGTGTCCTGTGTGGTTTGGGGGATTTGTATAGCATCCCCAAGGCCAACAACTAAATAATATGCCACTAATTACTTGTAGTGGAAACTTTGATTGATGATGAGAGATGTCTAGTTGGAATTCAGTCTCTCTCATTAGTAGCAGACTTCTTTAGGATCACCTTCGTATATTTTAGGAAATGGCCACTCTACTAGGTTTTCATATCATCCATCAAATGACCCTCAAATCCAACTATTTCTCCCTGCATTCTGTCCCTCATCCCCAACTCCCCTCCCAATGCCCTCCTGAATATCTCTTTTTTGTCCCCGCCTAGTCCACTAATAAAATCTATTCTATTTCCCCATACCATGGGCATCCATACGTCTACTCCAGTCCCTTCCTCTATACCTAATGTCTATGGATCTACAGATTGTAGACCAGACATCACCTATGTAATATTGAGTGTCTTAGTGTTTCTATTGCTGTCATGACACACTATGACCAAAAAGCAAGTTGGGGATGATAGGACTTACTTGGCTTACACTTCTTCACTGTTGTGCATCACTGTTCAGAACAGGACCTGAAATGGACTGGGGAAACGGAGGAAGGAGCTGACACAGCGATCATGGACGGGTGCTGCTAATTGACTAGCTCTTCATGCCTTGCTCGGTCTGCTTCAGCATAGAGAACTCAAGAACATAAGACCAATGGTGGCAGGAAAAACACCAGGCAAGACCTTTCCCCACCAATCAGTAATTAAGAAAATGCTCTGAAATCTTACCTGCACAGCTTGCTCTTATGGAGGCATCTCAATTGAGGTTCCCTGCTCTTAGATAACTGTAGCTTGTGGCTTGGTGACAAAAAACAATTGAAAGTAGTGAATATCAACATACAAATCAATAAATACCATATTTATTTTCCTGGGACGGGGATACTTCATTCAGGATGATTTTTTTCCCTATTTTCATCTATTTGCCTGCAAATTTCATGACATTGATGTTTTTGAAACAGCGGAGTAATACTCCATTGTATAAATATATCACATTTTCTTTATCCATTCTTTTGTTTTGTTTTGTTTTTTTATATTTTTATTTTTATTTTAGTGATATAACATTTTATCAAAACATTATTTCTGAGCACAACTTGAGTTATACACTGTCAGACACAAGACTCTTGAATTAAATATGACAGAAAACTCATGTTGCTTTAAGCAAAGGGATGTTTTCCTTTCTTTTTCTTCTCATTTTTTTTTATTTTCATATTTTATTAACATTTCAAATGTTTCCCCCTTTCCAGATCTCCTCTTTGGAACCTCCCATTCCCTCCGCCTTCCCCCTGTCTCTATGGGGATATTCTCCAACTCACCTCCCCACCCCACCACCCACCCACTCTCGTCTTCCCTCCTTGACATTCTCCTATACTGGGGGATATAACACCCTCAGGCCCAAGGGCCTCTCCTCCCCCTGACGGGTAACAAGACCCTCCTCTGCAGTGTTTGTGGCCAGCACTATGGGTCCCTCCATGTGTATTCTTTAGTTGGTGGATGAGTCTCCAGAAATATGGGGGGTCAGGCCTGTTGCCAGTGTTGTTACCTCCATCGGGCTGCAAAGTTTCTCCAAGCCCTCCATCTGGGACCTCATACTCAGTGCTACTGTTCCTGCGAAGTGACTCTTGGGTATTTCAAACTTTTAGGCTAATAAGCCCTTAAGAGTGAGTAGATACCATGTTCATTCTTTTGTGACAGCGTTACCTGGCTAAGAATGGTGTTTTCAAGATCCATCCATTTGTCTACGAATTTCATGAAGTCATTGTTTTTAATAGCTGAGTAGTATTCCATTGTGTAAATGTACCACATTTTCTGCATCCATTCCTCTGTGGAGGGACATCTGTGTTGTTTTCAGCTTCTGGCTATTATAAATATGGCTGCTATGAACATAGTGGAACTTGTGATTTTATTACATGTTGGAGCATATTCTGGGTATATGCCCAGGAGTGGAATAGCTGGGTTCTCAGGTAGTATTATGACCAATTTTCTGAGGGTCCGTCAAACTGATTTCCAGACAGGTTGTATCAATTTGCATTCCCAGCAGCAATGGAGGAGTGTTCCTCTTTCTCCGCATCCTCGCCAATATCTGCTGTCACCTGAATTTTTGATCTTAGCCATTCTGACTGGTGTGAGGTGGAATCTCAGGGTTGTTTTGATTTTCATTTCCCTGATGACTAAGGATGCTGAACATTTCTTTAGGTGCTTCTCGGCCGTTCGAGTCTCCTCAGTTGAGAATTCTCTGTTTAGCTCACTTCCCCATTTTTTGATAGGGTTATTTGAATCTCTGGAGGCTAGCTTCCTGAGTTCTTTGTATACATTGGATATTAGCCCTCTATCAGATGTAGGATTGGTAAAGATCTTTTCCCAATCTGTAGGTTGTCATTTTGCCCTAATTACAGTGTCGTTTGCCTTACAGAAGCTGTGTAATTTTATGAGGTCCCATCTGTCAATTCTTGACCTTAGAGCACAAGCCATTGTTGTTCTGTTCAAGAATATTTCCCCTGTGCCCAAGTGTTCGAGACTCTTCCCTACTTTCTCTTTTATTAGATTCAGTGTACCTGGTTTTATGTGAAGGTCTATGATCCACTTGGACTTGAGCTTTGTGCAGGGAGATAGGAATGGATCAATTCGCAATCTTCTACATGTACACCACCAGTTGATCCAGCACTATTTGTTGAAGATGCAGTCTTTTTTCCACTGTATGGTTTTAGCTCCTTTGTCGAAGATCAAGTGACCATATGTGTGTGGATTCATTTCTGGGTCTTTGATTCTATTCCATTGATCAACCTTCCTGTCACTGTACCAATACCATGCAGTTTTTATCACTACTGCTCTGTAGTACAGCTTGAGGTCAGGGAGGCTGATTCCCCCAGAAGACCTTGTATTGTTGAGGATAGTTTTTGCTATCCTGGGTTTTTTGTTATTCCATATGAATTTGAGAATTGCTCTTTCTAGGTCTACAAAGAATTGAGTTGGGACTTTGATGGGGATAGCATTGAATCTGTATATTGCTTTCGGCAAGATTACTTTCTTTTTCTTGAATGTAGTTTCCCTCTTTGCGTTGGCATTTCCCATGTATTATTCTTTGTAGGGCTGGGTTTTGGAAACATAATGTGCAAATTTGGATTTGTCGTAGAATATTTAGGTTACATCCTCTATGATTATTGAGATTTTTGCTGGGTATAGCAGCCTGGGCTGGCATTTGTGTTCTTTTAGAATTTGTATGAGCTCTGCCCAGGATCTTCTAGCTTTCATAGTCTCTGGTGAGAAGTTTGGTGTAATTCTGATAGGTCTGCCTTTATATGTTACTTGCCCCTTTTCCCTTACTGCTTTTAATATTCTTTCCTTGTTTTGTGTATTTGGTGTTTTGACTATAATGTAATGGGAGGAAATTCTTTTCTGGTCCAGTCTTTTTGGAGTTCTGTAGGCTTCTTGTATATTTATGTTCATCTCTTTCTTTAGGTTAGGGAAGTTTTCTTCTATAATTTTGTTGAAGATATTTACAACTTAAGATATTTAAGTTGGGAGTCTTCACTCTCTTTTATCCCTATTATCCTCAGGTTCTGTCTTCTCATTGCATCCCAGATATTTTGGATGTTTTGGTTTAGGAGCTTTTTTCATTTTGTGTTTTCATTGACTGTTGTGTCCATGTTTTCTATGGTATCTTCTGCATGTGAGATTCTCTCTTCCATCTCTTGTATTCTGTTGGTGATGCTTGCATCTATGTCTCCTGATTTCTTTCCTATGATCCCTATTTCGATGGTTGTCTCCCTTTGTGATTTCTTTATTGTTTCTATTTCTGTTTTTAATTCCTGAATGGTTTTGTTCATTTGAATGATTGTGTTTTCCTGTAATTCTTCAAGGGATTTTTGTGTGTCCTCTTTAAGGGCTTCCAGGTGTTTACCTGTGTTCTCTTGTGTTTCTTTAAGGGAGTTCTTTATTTTGTTCTCAAAATCTTCTATCATCCTCTTGATAAGTGATTTTAAGTCTGAGTCTTCCTTTTCTTGTGTGTTGGGGTATCAAGGGCTGGCTGTGGTGCAAGAGTTGGGTTCAGTGAAGCCAAGTAGTCTTGTTTTCTGTTACTTGTGTGCTTGCACTTGCCTTTCGCCATCTGGTTATCTCTGGAGTTAGCTGGTCTTTCCCTCTCTGACTGTGGCTTGTCTTTCCTTCAAGCTCAGATGTCAATATTCCTGGGAGACAAGTTCTCTCTTCCAGTTGTTCTTCAGACCCTGCGTCTGGAGTCCTCCTGTTGCTGGCTCCTCAGCACAAGTGGGAGGGTAGCTTTCTCCCTGAGCTACTTGTATATGGAGAGGCCAGTTGGCCCAGGTGGGGTTTCTGGCCTGAGTTAATGGATTTTTAATGATGTTGACTTAAATAGCAATGCACAGTGAAGTGGAAAGTGTGTTCCACTGTTTTTCTAGTAACAAGATCGTCATTTACTTTACTCGATGTTTTACAAGTGAAATGTTCTTTATCAGATATAAAACAAACTGCAGAGTACAATGTGCATTAGTTTTATTTTACATTACAGCAAAAAGCAACATGTTTTTAAATAAACACCAAATAAGCAACTGCATCATTGCCTTGTGGTCCTCTCTTATCTATTAGGTGGAATAGCGTTTGTTTTTCTAAAACAATGCACTAATGGTAAAATAATGACATTAAATTCGACACAATGAAAAGTGCTTTGAAAAGTGCATTCGTCTGTTTTCCTTACTGTTCTATTAACTAGAACATCATTTGTTATCCTTAAAGCACTACAGGTGAAAGAAATGTACTTTACCACATACGCAACTAAAAGCACATTACTATGTACATGAGTTTTACTTAATGAACACTCTACAGCGCAATGTCATGTACATTAACAAAAAAAAGTACAAGGTGAATTGCCCTATTTTCCTCACTTTTCTATGTCCTAATAGAGCATAAGATTTACTCAATGAAGGTGATAAATGTGAAACATATGTGATTAACACTGATGCAATAAAATGGGCAGTGAAAAGTGCATTCTTCTGATTTCCTTACTATTCTATTAACTAGAACATCATTCATTTTACTTAATGCTTTAGAGGTAAAGAAATGTAGTTTACCTTGGACACAACAAAGTACACAAGGCAATGTGCATTGCTTTTACTTTAGCAATACATTATTGCTAAAAGTAATGTACTTTAACAGAATTGGCACAGAAAGAATAGTACAACACGTATTTCCCTGTGATGCTCTTTGTTCTAAAAACTAGAAATGCATTAACTTTACTCAATCCATGCATTAATGCGAATGTAACAAAAGCAAAGTTCAATGAGGTGAAAAGTGTTGTCCTCAGTTTTATTAATTGTTCTAGTAAACACAACATCATTTTTGCTTCATGAATTACAGGAGAAAAAATGTACCTCATCATACAGGTGGCAAAAAGCATAGTAGAGCGGGCATTGGTTTTGCTTTAGCAATATATTACTTCTAAAAGTATAATCTCCACAAAAAGAACAGAACATAAGAATTGCTATGTGTTCCACTGTTTTCTAGTAACCAGAATGTTATGGGTTTTACTCTAACAAGGTATTAATGGAAAAGAAATGAAAATAATTTCTTCCTCTGTTTTCCTTACTCTTCGAGTAATGAGAACAGCTTTGATGCATTACAGGTGAAAAAATGTACTGAAGCGGAATCATGACAAAAAGCAAAGTACAATACGAATTAGTTTTATTTTTATTACATTACTGCTGAAAGAAAAGTACTTTATCAAAATCGCCACAGAAATCACAGTACAATAAATATTGGCCTGTGTTCTTCTTTGTTGTAAAAACAAGAGAAGCATTAATATTACTCAAACCTTGAGTTAATAGGGAATGTAATGACATTAAAGAAAATGCAATTCACAGTGAACTAGAAAGTGAGTTCCTCCATTTTTGTAGTAAATAGTAAATCATTTCCTTTACTCGATGCTTTAGAAGTGAAAGAAAAGTTCTTTATCACAGACGTGTCAATTGTAGAGTACAATGTGCATTAGTTTTACTTTTCATTAAAGCAAAAAGCAACAGATGTTAAAAAAAACGCTAAATAAAGCGACTACAACATTGCACTGTGTTCCACTCTTTTCTCTGAACTAGGATAGCGATAGTTAGCACAATGTGCTAATTGTGAAATAATGACAGTAAAGTTGACACAACGAAAAGTCCTGTGAAATGTGCATTCCACTGTTTTCTTTATTGTTCTACTAGAACAATAGAACATCATTCATTTTACTTCCTGCATTCCAGGTGAAAAAATGTTCAACACAGAGGCGACAAAGAGCTCAGTACAGTATGGGTTAGTTTTAATTTATCAATACATTACTGCTAAAAGTAATGTACCTCAACCGAAATGCCACAGAATGAACAGTACAATAATAAGTACTGCCCTTTGGTCCTCCCAGTTCTACCAACTAGAATGGCGTGGGTTTTACTCAAACGAGGCTTTACTATTGAAAGTAATGACATTAACAAGGAGACAAGGCAAAGCACAGTGCTAAATACATACCTCTGTTTTCCTTACTGTTTGAATGAAAAAATGTTGCTGAATTTCATGTGAAGAAAATGTAATTAAACATAAATGTGACAAAAACCCAGTACAATACTAATTAGTTTTACTTTATTTTACATTACTGCTAAAAGAAATGTACTTTGACAAAATCTGCACAGAAAGCAAAGAACATTAAGTATTCGTCTGTGTTCTACTTTGTTCCAAAATAAAGCCAAGCATTATTAAAATAATTCCAACATGAGTAAAAGGTGAGAGAAAGGAAAGAAATATTGTCACAATGCAGATTGAGGTAGAAAGTGGGTTCCTTTCTTTTTCTTATTGTTCTAGTAATTGGAACAAAATTAATTTTACTCAATGCTTTACAAGTGATAAGAATGTCCTTTATGTTACACTCGACAAAACCTAAACCTAACCATAAGAGTAACCCTAAACCTAAATATAAGCCAAACACTAAGCTTGCCCCTAACCTTACCCTTAACCCCAAATCCTAAACTTAACCATAAACCTAACCCTAAGCCTAAAACTAACCCTAACACGAACTCCGAACACTAACCATAACCCTAACCCACTAACCCTAACAGTTACCCCATAACCCTACCACTAACACTAAACCTAGACCTAAACCTAACACCAACACCAACTCTAACCCAAACCTTAACTATAACCATACACTAACCCTTACCCTAAACATAACCCTAACCCTAACCATAACCTCTAACCCTAACCCAAACCCTAAATTAACCCTAACACAAAACCTAACACTAAAAGTACCCTAACACTAATCCTAACCCTAATGCTAACCCTAAACTAACCCTAACCCTAAACCCTAATCCAAACCACTAACACTAACCCTAATGCTAAAACCTTATCTTTAACACTAACCAAAACCCTAACTTAATCAAAACAACAATAATCTTAACCATAACCATAACCCATAATTCTAAGCCCTAACACTACCCCTAACCTAAACCTAACGTTATCAGCACAATGTGCAATAGATTTACTACACAATACATTGCAGAAATAACAACGTATTTTAACATAAACTCCAAATAAACCAACTTCAACATTACCCTTTTTTCCTTTCTTTTCTCTTGAATGTTGTGAGTTTTACAAAAAGAATGCGTTAATGGTGAAATAATGACGTTAACATAGACACAATGAAAGGTGCTGTGAAATGTGCATACGTCTGTTTTCCTCACTGTTCTATTAACTAGAACATCATTAGTTATCCTTAATGGACTACAGGTGATAGAAATTTACTGAAACAGAATCATGACAAAAACCACAGTACAATATGAATTAGTTATAGTTTTATTACATTACTGCTAAAAGAAATGTACTTTATCAAAATCGCTACAGAGATCACAGTGCAATAAATATTGGTCTGTGCTCCTCTTTGTTGTAAAAACAAGAGAAGCATTAAAAATACTCAAACCTTGAGTTAATAGGTAATGTAATGATATTAACGTAAACGCAAAACATGGTGAAGTGGAAAGTGAGTTCCTCTGTTTTAGTACTAAATAGAATATCATTTCTTTTATTCGATGCTTTGGAGTGAAAGAAAAGATCTTTATCACAGAAGTGAAGCATTAAAATTGCTCAAACCTTGAGTAAGATTGAATGTAATGATATTAACATAAACTCAATACACAGTGAAGTAGAAAGTGAGTTCTTCTGTTTTAGTAGTAAATAGAACATCATTTCTCTTACTCGATGCTTAAGAAGTGAAAGAAAAGTTTTTTATCAGAGACGTGTCAACTGCAGAGTACTATGTGCATTACTTTTATTTTTTCATTAAAGCAAAAAGGAACAGGTGTTAACAAAAACGCCAAACAAAGCAACTACAACATTGCTCTGTGTTCCTCTCTTTTCTCTGAACTAGAAGAGCAATAGTTTTACTAAAACAATGTGCCAATTGTGAAATAATGACACTAACGAAGACACAATGAAAACTGCAGTGAAATGTGCATTCATCCGTTTTCCTTATTGTTCTACTAAATAGAACATCATTCATTTTAATGTATGAATTCCAGGTGAAAAAATGTGGTTCAACATAGAGGTGACAAAGAGCTCAGTACAGTGTGGGTTAGTTTTAATTTATCAATATATTACTGCTAAAAGTAATGTACTTGAATCAAATCGCAACAGAACAAATGGTACAATAATAAGTACTGCCCTGTTTTACTCTCTTTTCTACGAACAAGAATGGCTTGGGTTTTACTCAAACAAAGCTTTACTGATGAAAGTAATGACATTAACATGGTCTCAAAGCAAAATGCACTGCTAATTGCATTCCTCTGTCATCCTTACTGTTCGAATAATGATAACAATGTTGATTCATTTCATGTGAAGGAAATGTATTTAAATATAAACATGACAAAAAAAACAGTACAGTATGCATTAGTTTTCCTTTACTGTAAAATATAGCTAAAACTAAGGTACTTTGACAAATCTGCAAAGAAAGCAAAATAAAATAAGTATTGGTCTGTTTTACTCTTTGTTCCAAAATCAAGCCAAGCATTATTAAAATTATTGCAACATTGAGAAAACGTTGAGAGTAATGAACGCAACATAGTCACAGCCCACATTGAGGTAGTAAGTGTGTTCCTCTCTTTTTCTTACTGTTCTAGTAACTGGAACAAAAATCAATTTACTCGACACTTTAGAACTGATAGAAATGCTCGTAAGGTTACACTCGACAAAACCTAACACTAACCAAAACAGTAACCCTAACCATAAACATAGGTCTACCACGAACCTCAACCCTAACCAGATCCTTAACCCAAAGCCTAAACCTAACCTAACCCTAAACCTAACCTCAACCCTATCCCTAAACCTAAACTAACCCTAAAAAGAACGCATAACCCTAACACTAACCCTAAAACAAATCCTAACACTAACCCTAAACCTAACCCGAACACTAACCCTAAGACTAAAACTAACCATAACACAAACGCCTAACACTAACACTAATCTTAACCCAAACCCTAAACCTAACCATACACTAATCCTAACCCTAACCCTAAACCTAACCCTAACTATAACCCCTAACCCAAACTCTAACTCTAAACTAACCCTAACACAAACCCTAACCCTAACCGCTAATGCTAACCCTAATTCTAAACCCTTATCTCTAACACTAACCAAAACCCTAACTTAATCAAAACAACACTAACCTAACCATAACCAAAACTTATAATCCTAACGCCTAACACTACCCCTAAATCTAAACCTCATGTTATCTGTACAATGTGCATTTGATTCACTATACATTACAGGAAAAACAACGTATTTTAACATAAATGCCAAAAAAAAACAACTTCAACATTGCCCTTGTTTCCTCTCTTTTCTCTTAACTACAATGGCGTGAGTTTTACTAAAATAATGCATTAATGGTGATATAATGACATTAACATAGACACAATGAAAGGTGCTGTGAAATGTGCATTCGTCTGCTTTCCTTACTGCTCCATTACCTCATTAGTTAACCTTAATGGACTACAGTTGATAGAAATGTACAGAAACAGAATCTTGACAAAAAGCACAGTACAATATGAATTAGTTTTACTTTTACTATATTACTGCTTAAAGAAATGTACTTTATCAAAATCGCCACAGAATTCACAGTACAAAGAAATATTGCACTGTGTTTTTTGTAAAAACAAGAGAAGCATTAAAAATACTCAAACCTTGAGTTAATAGGAAATGTAATGATATTAATGTAAACGCAATACACAATGAAGTGGAAAGTGAGTTCCTTTGTTTTAGTAGTAAATAGAACATTATTTCCTTTATTCGAGGCTTTAGAAGTGAAAGAAAAGTTCTTTATCAGAGACATGTCAACTTCTGAGTACAATGTGCATTAGTTTTACTTTTACATTAAAGCAAAAAGCAACAGGTGTTAACAAAAACGCCAAATAAATCAACTGCAACATTGCACTATGTTCCTCTCTTTTCACTGAACTAGGATAGTGATAGTTTTACTAAAACAACGTGCTAATGGTGAAATAATGACAGCAACGAAGACACAATAAAAAGTGCTGTGAAATATGCATTACACTGTTTTCTTTATTGTTCTACTAGAACAATAGCACATGATTCATTTTACTTCATGCGTTCCAGGTAAAAAATTGTTGTTCAGCATAGAGGTGACAAAGAGCTCAGTAGAGTGTGGGTTAGTTTTAAATTATCAATACATTACTGCTAAAAGTAATGTACTTGAAAAGAATCACCACAGAACAAACAGTACAATAATAAGTACTTCCCTGTTTTCCTCTCATTTCTACTAACTAGAATGCCGTGGTTTTTACTCAAACAAAGCTCTACTGATGAGAGTAATGTCATTAACAGGGACACAATGCAAAGTACACTGGAAAGCACATTCCTCTGTTTTCCTTAGTGTTCTTATAACGCTAACATCTTTGATGCATTATAGGTGAGGTAAATAACTCACCTATATGTTTACGTATGACATAAACATAAACATGACAAAAACACAGTACAATATGCATTAGTTTTACTTTACGATAAATTACTGTTAAAAGAAATGTAATTTAAGAAAATCGACCCAGAAAGTGCACTACAATAACTATTGGTCTGAGTTCCTCTTTGTTTAAAGACAAGAAAAGCATTCAAGTTACTCAAACATTGAGTTAATGGATTTTTAATGATGTCGACTTAGACAGCAATGCACAGTTAAGTGGAAAGTGTGGTCCACTGTTTTTCTAGTAACGAGAACATCATTTACTTTACTCTATGTTTTACAAGTGAAATGTTCTTTATCAGACACGCAACAGACTGCAGAGTACACTGTGCAATATTTTTATTTTACATTACAGCAAAAAGCAACATGTATTAATAAAAACACTGAATAAGCAACTACAACACTGCACCGTGTTCCTCTCTTTTCTCTTAGGTAGAAGAGCATTTTTTTTTCTAAAACACTAATGGTAAAATAATGACATTAACTTCGACGCAATGAAAAGTTCTTTGAAATGTGCATTCGCCTGTTTTCCTTACTGTACCTTTAACTAACATCATTTGTTATCCTTAAAGCACTACAGGTGAAAGAAATGTACTTTATCACAGTCACGACTAAAAGCACAGTACTATGTGCATGAGTTTTACTTATTGACCATGCTACAGTGCAATGTCATGAACATTAAAAGGAAAACCAACTAAAGGAAAGTACAAGGTGTATTGCCCTATATCCCTAACTTTTCTATGTCCTAGTAGAGCATGAGATTTACTCAATGAAGGTGATGAAGGTGAAAAATATGTGATTAACACTGATGCAATAAAATGGGCAGTGAAAAGTGCATTCCCCTGTTTTCCTTACTATATTCTATTAACTAGAACATCTTTCATTTTTCTTAATGCTTTACAGGTAAAGAAATGTACTTTACCTGGGACACAACAAAATTCACAAGGCAATTTGCATTACTTTTACTTTAGCAATACATTACTGCTAAAAGTAACATACTTTCACATAATCGGCACAGAAAGCATAGTACAACATGTATTGCCCTGTGATGCTCTTTGTTCTGAAAACTAGAAAAGCATTAACTTTACTCAGACCATGCGTTATTGGCGAATGTAACGAAAGCAATGTTCAGTTAGGTGAAAGCTGTGGTCCTCTGTTTTAATAATTGTTCTAGTAACTAGAACATTATTTTTGCTTCATGAGTTACAGGAGAAAAAATGGACCTCATCATACAGGTGCAAACAGCATAATACAGTGGGCGTTCTTTTTGCTTTAGCAATACATTATTTCTATTAGAAAATTACAATGGAAAGAATAGAACATAAGAATTGCTATGGGTTCCTCTCTTTTCTAGTAACTAGAATGTTATGGGTTTTACTCAAACAAGGTATTAATGGAAAACAAATAACAATAATAAACAGACACAATGCATAGTGCAGTGGAAAGTGTATTCCTCTGTTTACCTTACTGTTTGAGTAACAAGAAAAGCTTTCACGCTTTACAGGTGAAAGAAATGTACTGAAACGGAATCATGACAAAAAGCACAGTACAATATGAATTAGTTTTATTTTTATTACATTACTGCTAAAAGAAATGGACTTTATCAAAATCGTCACAGAAAATCACAGTAAATAAATATTGGATGTATTCCTCCTTGTTGTATAAAAAAGAGAAGCACTAAAATTACTCAAAACTTGAATCAATAGTGAATGCAATGATATTAATGTAAATGCAATACACAGTAAAGTGGAAAGTGAGTTCCTCTGTTTAAGTAGCAAATAGAACATTATTTCTTTTACTCAATGCTTTAGAAGTTAAAAGTTCTTTATCAAAGATGTGTCAACTGCAGAATACAATGTGCATTAGTTTTACTATTACATTAAAGCAAAAAGCAACAGGTGTTAACAAAAACGCCAAATAAATCAACTGCAACATTGCCCAGTGTTCCTCTCCTTTCCTTGAACCAGGACAGCGATAGTTTTACTAAAATAATGAGCTAACGGTGAAATAATGACTGAAAAGTAGACACCTTGAAAAGTTCAGTGAAATATGCATTCCTCTGTTTTCCTTATTGTTCTAGTAACTAGAACATCATTCACTTTTCTTCATGCATTCCAGTTTAAAAACTTTTGTTCAACATTGAGGAGACAAAGAGCTCAGTACAGTGAGGGTTAGTTTTCATTTATCAATACATTACAGCAAAAGGAAATGTACATGAACCGAATCGCCAAGAATGAACTGTACAATAAGTACTGACCATTGTTCCTCTTTTTTCTACTAACTAGAATGGCATGGGTTTTACAAAAGCAAGGCTTTACTGATGAAACTAATGACTTTAATAAGGTCTCAATGCAAAATACAGTGCTATATGCATTCGTCTGTCATCCTACCTGTTCGTATAACAATAAAATTTTTGATGCATTAGAGGTGAGGTAACTGTACTTAAAAATAAACATGACAAAAACATAGTACACTATGCATTTGTTTAAAATTACATTACATTACAGAAAAAACTAATGTACTTTGAGAAGATATTCACAGAAAGAACAGTACAGTAAGCACTAGCATGTGTTCCTCTTTGATCAAAAAATCAAGCCAAGCATTATAAAATTTATACCAAAAATGTGTAAACAGTGAGAGTTATGAAAACAACATTGTCACAATCCACATTGAGGTAGAAAGTATGTTGCTCTGTTTTTCTAATTGTTCTAGTAATTGGAACAAAATTAATTTAACTCGATGCTTCAGACCTGATTATAATGTTCTTTATGTTACACTCGACTACTAAACCCAAACCATAACAGTAAACCTTACACTAAACATAGGCCTACCACTAACGTTAACACTAACGCTAGCCCTAACCCCAAATAGTAACCCTAAACATAAAACTAACCCCAATGCTAACCCTAAGACTAACCCTAACGCAAACCCTAACCCTAACCATACACTAACCCCAATCCTAAACCTAAACCTAACCATAACCCCAAACCATAACCCTAACCTTAAAGTAACCCTAACACAAACTTTAACCCTAAAAGTACCCTAACCTTAATCCTAAGCCTAATCTTAACCCTAAAACTATGACCTAACACTAACCCTAACAATAACCCTGACCCTAAACCCTAACACTAACCTCTAATGCTAACCCTAATGCTAAACCCTTATCTCTAACACTAACCAAAACCCTAACTTAATCAAAACAACACTAACCTTAACCATGACCATAACCCCTAATCCCTAACACCTAAACCTACCCCTAAACCTAAACCTCACATTATCAGTACAATGTGCATTCGATTTACTTCACAATACATTACAGAAAAAACAACGTAGTTTAACATAAATGCCAAATAAACCAACTTGAACATTGCCCTTGTTTCCTCTCTTTTCTCTTAACTAGAATGGCGTGAATTTTACTAAAATAATGTGTTAATGATGAAATAATGACGTTAACATAGACACAATGAAAGGTGCAGTGAAATGTGCATTCGTCTGTTTTCCTTACTGTTCTATTAACTAGAACATCATTAGTTATCCTAAATGGACTACAGGTGATAGAAATGTACTGAAACAGAATCATGACAAAAACCAGAGTACGATATGAATTAGTTTTACTTTTATTACATTACTGCTAAAAGATATGTATTTTATCAAAATCGCCACAGAAATCACTGTACAAAAAATTTGGTCTTTGTTCCTCTTTGTTGTAAAAACAAGAGAAGCATTAAAAATACTCAAACCTTGAGTCAATAGTGAAAATGATGATATTAAGGTAGATGCAATGCACAGTGAAGTGGAAAGTGAGTTCCTCGCTTTTACTAGTAAATAGAACATCATTTCTTTTACTCAATGCTTTAGAAGTGAAAGAAAAGTTCTTTATCAGAGATGTGTCAACTGCAGAGTACAATGTGCATTAGTTTTACTTTTACATTAAAGCAAAAAGCAACAGATGTTAACAAAAAGGCCAAATTAAGCAACTGCAAAATTGCCCTGTGTTCCTCTCTTTTCTCTGACCTAGGATAGCTATAGTTTTACTAAAACAATGTGCTAGTGGTGAAATAATGACAGTAACATAGACACAATGAAAAGTGCTGTGAAATATGCATTCCACTGTTTTCTTTATTGTTCTACTAGAACAATAGCACATGATTCATT
>JADRCH010007889.1:0-10752 GCA_019843965.1 Rhynchomys soricoides
CAATTCCAAGCAGGTGGTTCCGTGGTGCAAAGGTAGTTCTGGTCTTAGGATCTATATATGTACATTCACTCCCAAGAGGAGGTCCTAATGTTTCTACTTTCTCCCTGCAATACTCCCTGTGATTACAATTAGATAATGTTCAGTCTTCACTTGGATGTCCAAAACCCTAAAATTTTCTCCTTTATAGTATCCAAAATTCTGGAGGAGATCTACAGACCATGGACTAGAGAAGTCATTGAGGGCTGGTGAGGGATGGATGAGCTGGAGCAGGAAGGCCCAGGATTAGTCTCTACACCTTTTCTTCCCTTAAGACAGGATTTCACTGTAGCCCTGGCTGACCAGAAACTCTAAATAAACCAGGCTGCCTTGATCTCTCCAGGTGCTAAGATTAAAGGTGTGTGCGTCCATACCCAGCACACTGGTACTTCCTGACAGGAGCTGACAGAAAGCTCTGAAGCAAGGTGTACTCAAAGAAAGCTGGCTTCTTTGTAACAGTGCAGTGGGATGGGGAAGGAAAGCTGGCTTCATTGTATCATTGCTCTGCCCCGGTGATATGGAACACAATTGCTACAGGCCCCTTTGGTAATTTCGGAGATTCACCTGTCTTGGGGTTTTTGTTTGATTGTTTGTTCCTTTGTTTTACTTTAATCAAGATTTCACAAAATAGGCCAGGCTATACTCAAGTTTTCAACCTTCCTTCCCGAGGCTCCACAGCTCTTTGTCAACTTGTTGCCACACCCAGCAATAAACATTATCTTTGTTGAGGTTTTTTATTTTGTTTCTTTTTTGTGCTTTGTTTGATTTTTTTTTCTGTTGTGTTTGTGTGGTGCCAGTCTGGATCCCAGAACCCTTAGTTTTAAAATATTTCCCAGGTTCCCTTGCGATCTCTGTTTCAGGAGGTCCTCTGTCTAATTTTGAACAGTTTTTATGACCTTGAGTCATTAAACTACTTCACATGAGACTTGGGGTTTTTCTTTGCTCTTTTGTTTTATTGGATGGAGGTAGGGTTCTCAGTTGCTCAGGCTGGTCTGAAGCTCTTTAGATAACACAGACTATTCTTCATGCTTCTCTCTCAATCTTCTCAGAACTAGGATTATAGATGTGTGCCTATTAAGACCCCAACCCTCGGTCAGTGGTACTAAATTCAAGACTCCCCTGAGTGACATACCAAGACACAGATCAATGCAAAAGCAAGAGGTTTATATTCCGGTATGTTGAGGTAGACTTTAAGTAGTCCCTCAAAGCGCGTCACTAGAAGGTGACCCCCGCATGGCTATTACAAACAGTTTTTTTTAGGAGCACAGGTTGCTTCAGCAAGGTTACAGTTAAAACTTATTAGCTAAACATATTGACCTTTAAATCTATTGGCAAGCAAGCATGGCATGCATTTAAACTCTACCTGGGACTTTCCAGATGGTCAGGTAACTATCATTCCGTACATTCTGATAATTTTTACTCAAGAATGTCCTTGTGGGTAGAGAATGGAACTTGGCCTAGCCTTGACCCCAGGCAGGAGGGGGATGCTGTTATGGTGTGGGACTGGAAAAAGCCTGTATGGTCCCTCACCTCTCCATACTGCTTTCTAGGAAATTTGTTTTATTTCTTGTTTATTCGAGGCAGGATTGCTCTGTGTAGCCCTTGCTGTCCCGGACGTCACTCTGTAAATGAGGCTGGCCTCAAACTCAGAGATCCACCTGCCTCTGCCTCCTTAGTGCTGGGATTAAAGGTGTGTGCCACCACACCAGTCTTTGAAGAGGTATTTACATTTAAGAGGAAAGAGCAACGTGTTCGTATCAGCCAACAGCTGTTAGCTCTTAGGATTTTCTTTTGCTGTTCTTGTTATTTCTTCATCTCATTCTTTCTCTTTCTTTCTTTTTCTTTTCCTTCAAAGTTCCCTTTTGGATCCAAGGCATAAACAGTGAGCTCCCAGGCTTTTCAACCACTTGGTTTTGATCTTCTCTGTAGGATCACATAAGTGCTCAGGAGTGTGAAGCAGTAAGGTAAACTTGGAATGATCAAAGGGCTTTTAAAATACTGCCTTAGTGGCTCTGTGTGGCTGCTCACATCTTTAATCCCAGCACCCAGGTGCCGGGAGCCGCCTGGCCCAGAACAAAGAAGCCACCTGGCCCAGAGCAAGGAGCAGTGCTCTGAAAAGAATGCTGATTACTATTTTAGGCAAATACCTAGATACTTCCCCATTCTCAGGTTTTACAACTTTAGATACTTCCCCATTCACAACTTTAAGATATTTCCCCGTCCTTAGGTTTTACGACTTTAGATACTGCCCCATTCTTAGGTTTTACGTTAACTCTAAGTCAACTGCTTCGGGAGAATCGAAACCTATACTATAGCCCCTCCACCCGCTGAGGTCTGTGCTGCCATGGCTACGAGGAATTTCGGTTGCGGTTTTTTTGCTTATAAGCTCACGCTGTTGTCCGCAATAAACGGAGCTTGATCAGAATCCTGTCTTGCTCTCCTTCTTCGCATCTCTTGTCCCTCCCATACCTTTTCTCCAGGTTTTGAGGCCCCTGCTGACTGCCCTGCGGGTCGGGGCAACTGGCGCCCGGCGTGGGGCCCGAGCGACAGAGAACTGAGTACGCCAGCCCCATCATCAGACGCGTCTAAGATACATTGGGACCGCTGCCTCCAACGGAAGGTGAGTGAACGTCCGCACTGATCGCCATAGGTGACCCGCCTGTGAGACAGATCTTCGAGGGGAATATAGGGCCGGCGCAATAATGGGACAAGCATTGAGTAAACATGAGTTGTTTTTAAGGAGCCCCAAGTAGGCTCTCAAGATGCGAGGAAGCAGGGTAAAAAAGAAAGATTTGGCACACTTGTTTGAATTCGTCCTTGAGACATGCCCCTGGTTTCCCCTCGAGGGAACAATTGATGAAAGACGAAGGGCTAGGGTAGGAGATGCCTTAAATGACTTTTATGAGACTTTGGGGCCTGAGAGAATCCCTGTCACTGCCTTCTAACACATAAAAGAATTAAAGGCAGCTGTCACTAATTCTGGACCAACCGCTCCATTTACTCAATCCATCATAGAAAATCTTAGCGCTGGTTAACCCCTAATGATTGGTATACATTGGCTCGAGCCGCCCTCTCTGGGGGAGACTATATTTTATGGAGGACTGACTTTCTAGAAAATTGCAGAGATCTCGCAACACGAAATGCTGAAAACAAAGCCTCTAAGAATTGGACTCAAGAAAAGTTATTGGGACGGGGAGCATTTGAATCTAATGGAGTCCAGACTTGGTACCCTCCTGGACTCTTGGCCCAGATTCAAACCGCAGGGAGAAGGCTCCCTTCAAAAGGATCCGCTACTATGTCCCTGGCCAAGATTAGAGAGGGCTCCGATGAATATTACAGCAGCTTTGTTGCCCGCTTAACTGAGGCCGCCGGAAAAAATACTCAGCACGGAAGAAAGCGAAAGCACTTTCATTAAACACCTTGCTTACGAAAATGCTAATCCTTCCTGCCAGGCCGTCATTCGGCCCCACCGTTACCACGGTGACCTTTCTGACTATATCAAACTTTGTGCCAGCCTCGGCTCAGCCCATGCCATGGGAGTAGCAATAGGATCTGCCCTCAGAGATGCCTCGCGGACTAACTCACAGCCAGTCTGCTTTACCTGTAAACAACCTGGCCTGCCTAACCCCCAGGGCAAAGTCAATTTCTGTTCTGTTTCTCTGACAGTGGCTCCCTCTGTAATACCACTAATTCCACCCGCCTCCC
This sequence comes from Rhynchomys soricoides, assembly GCA_019843965.1. Lineage (NCBI taxonomy): Eukaryota > Metazoa > Chordata > Mammalia > Rodentia > Muridae > Rhynchomys > Rhynchomys soricoides. The sequence goes on from JADRCH010007889.1 coordinate 3,742, forward strand.
GCATGTTCCAGACAGTCTCTTTGTTTGGTGTAATGGCACCCTTTATAAAAATTTTACCCTTTCCAACTGCCCTAAGGAACTTTGCCTCCCTGTTACACTGGTCCCTCGGTTGACCCTCCTCACTCCTGCTGAATTTTTATCACTGGCCTCCCCCCTAAACCCCCACCTAAAACCAGCTGTCTTCCTCCCAGCTATGGTCGGAGTGGCCTCTCTAATTGCTGCCAGCCTGGCTGGAGGTGCCCTCGGGCATTCTATTCATGCCGTAGATGCCTTAACGCTCAAGTTAGAAATGGCTGTGGAAGCCTCTGCTACCTCATTGGCCTCTTTACAAAGACAGGTCACCTCGATTGCCCAAGTAGCATTACAAAACCTAAGGGCCCTTGACCTTTTAACAGCAGAAAAGGGCAGAACTTGCCTTTTTTTGGGAGAGGAGTGTTGCTATTATGTTAATGAATCAGGCATTGTTGAGACCCAGGTGAGCAAACTCAATAAATTAGGTGAAGATCTACACAAAATCAGATTTTCCTCAGCTACCACTGACTGGTGGAAATCCTCGATGCTTTCTCTACTCATGCCTCTTATCGGGCCATTAGCCATTATCTTGATCATAATCACCATCGGGCCTTTTCTCGTAAATAGACTCGTGGGTCTTGTCAAAAGACAGGTAGACTCCATGATGGCACAATCCCTCCAAATATATTACCACAGGCTTGACCTTGCAGATCGTGGTCTTGCTGAGCCTGAGATCGATGGGCCTCCTACAGGAGGTATATAATATTCAAGGCTATATACGCTGCTGTTGGCAGTGTGGGTACAGTGAGGTGCAAGGCTGGGCACTGCAAATATGAACATTCATCGTCCTCTGCTTCTCACCGAGGTGAACAACTTCACTAGCTGTAACCTCCTGACATCAGAACTGCTGAATGATGAAATCCTGAGCCCTCAAATAATGAGCTATTTTTTTCCTAATGGAAATAATTTTCAAGAGTACCTTTTCACAGAAATAGAATATAATTTCTTTTAAAAAATGTGTTACTACAATACACAGGAGTGTGTCCGATTTATTGTACTACTGAATAGTTGATTCTTAGGCATGGGGACTGTTGTGTGGTGAGAATCTGGAAGAATTTGGTCAGATAAATCCCATAATTTCATTTATTAAGCAGTACTTAGAATGCCATTTTGATTTTGTTTGGAAGAAAAAATTAATAAAGTGATTTTAGTGGCTCTCTCACATGAATAAAGGTTCGTGATTAACAGAGGCAGAGGAGAATACTGAAAATGACGTTTTACAAAGACTATGGAGAATCATGAATCAGGCACAGTGGAGTCCAAACAGTAACATTTATTAAAATAGCTAAGAATATGTAATACATAACATTAAATATAGTGAGTGAAACTATTAGTAACAATATGGTTAAATATAAAACTGAAGTTGTTTCTTGTAATAATCTCTTCTAATATGGTTATGGAGAAGTTAGAAGGAAACCTTGAAATAGAATGACCACAACCTTCTTCAGTAATGAAGTTTCCATTTTGGAATGTCCTATGTTCAAGTTGTTTTGTTGTCCCCTGCTAAACGAAACGTAAAATGTCATCGTTAGCAAACATTCTCAGATGGTAGATTCACCCCACTTGAGAACACACTGCTTTTTCAGTAGGTTTTCTGAACTCTACACAAAGAATTACTTGATTTAAAAATATATCCGATTTTGAATGGTGTTACCTATTTGATTCGACATATAAGTGTTCTAGTGGATCCTATGCAACTTCATATTTATACCAAATGCTAAGCATTTGGCAAGATTATCTCTCAAATGAAATTAAATAAAATTAGTGTTTTTTGCAAAAGGATAGCAAAGCTTGTTGGCACATGGTTTAATCCTGTACTATGCTTAAGAATTTTTAAATCAAGTAATTGTTTCTATGTGATCATTTTAAAACTGATTTCATATCCAAGATATTTAACATGACTTATGGACCATGGAAATATAGGTGAGAAATATAGCGGGGAATATTCTGGAATTCTACAGGGGCTAAATAAAGATATAGATACACAAATAAATATAATATATATATATATATATATATGTGTGTGTGTGTATGAGCGTGTGCATGGATAAATATGTATATATACATATATACATATATGATTTAATTAAAGTATTGTTTAAAACAACTTTTACCATACTCATTATATCATGATATGCCCCAATGCTGCTCTGATATTTACAGATTTATGAAATGAGGGAATGATATCATCCATCCATTCATTTGATGACTAATTAAAACTTTTCTTACAAGTAGGACCATTCTTTAGTGGAGCAGCAGATGAAATCTTTAATTCATTATTAGCATTTGAGATATTCTCATTGTGGCCTTCTAAGGCTTTTTTCGTAAAAGGTGACTTACCAGCAGTATTTAGTGATGTCTTTATGTCCTCAGATGTCTTTTTGATCATCTTTACTAATTGTACTGTCATCATCACCAAAAATTTCTAAACAGTTGTCAATCATGATTTCTATGATGGATACCTTTAACACAACAAGACAAAAACAAGATCTTATGCCATTTAATAGTTTACAAAATTAAAATCAATAAAAAAAATTGGAATCTAAAATGATAAGGAAAATAGCAGTTACTATGGGCAGTTATGAACCCATGAAATGAAGTCTCGGTCCAAAATGAAGACTCTAAGTTCTTCGCATCTTACTAAAACTTGTTTAAATTTCTTACATATTGCAACAAATAACTACTAAACCAAAGCAACATTTTAGAACTGATACACTGCCAAGAACTGTAAGTGAATCGAATTAGTGACTGTAAAGGTATCTTGACTATGCTTTCTTGATTTTTTTATGGTATAGGGGTGGGTTTCATTGTGATGGTTTCAATGGGATACCCATCTAATTCCAGGCATTGCAATACTTGATACCCTTTTTGTGAGAGGTTTTGTGTGGTTAAAGTGGCTTGACCTTCCTGGAGAAAGTATGCTATTGGTTATCATTTAAGGGTTACAAAAGGTAGGTGCCATTTTCCAAGTACTATCTCTGCTTCCTGTTTGCTGCCTAAGACTCGAGTCATCATGTCTCTGCTTCCTGTTTGGTTGTCCTTCCTTCCTATAGCCATGCTCCTCTGTCATGACTTTGAAGGACTGTAATCCCTGTACATCTGTAAGTCCCAAATAAGCACACACTTCTGTTAGTTGCCTTGGTCCTGGTGTTCCATTAAGGCTACAGAAAGGTTACTAAGAGAAGGAGTTGGTGAGAAGAGGGATCTTAGTTGAGAAAATGCCTCCATTAGACTGGCCTATAGGGTAAGGAAGTCCATGGGATATTGTCTTGATTAACAGTGGAATTGATAGGGCCCAGGTCTCCAGGATGGTGCCACCCTTCAGCTATTAGTCAGACAAACAAAGATATGAGGTGTAGGATAGGAGGCAGAACTCCTCCTCAGCTTCTGCTTCAGTTCTTGCTTCCAGGTTCCTGCCCTGCTTCAGTTTGGGTCCTGACATTTCTCAATAGTTAACTGGTAACTAGAGGTATATCATGAAGTCTTCTATAAGTTGCTTTTCATTAGTGTTTTTTTCACAACAATAGTAGCAAATTAAGTCACATCTTAAGTAGAAAAACGTGAATAAGTCCCTTTTCTTCTGAGATGGTGACTTGGGTTTAAGTCAACTCTACTCATCACATATGTTTCTTCCCAGGATGCTGCTAAGTTTATGTTTGAGCAGTCCGGCAAAGGATAGGAAGGAATGATTCCTAGGAAAATCACCCTCAGAGGATTGTCTTACTTTATATGCAGATTGTACAGGACAGATTTGCTTCTTTGTTTTCATTCCTGAACATACAAAAGAATAAATCTGAATAGAACTCTCCATAAAAGAAGAATCATTAATAATTATTACGGGTGAAAAAAATGTATTTTATTGCTTCCTTTGGATGAAACATGCAGTTTGATACAGGAATGGATTTTAGGTTGCCAGTAGCTTGGTAGTTGGAAACAAACTAAAACAGGTATGTTACTATTCCAAGCCAAGTAGAATCCTGGGTAAGAAAGCTATTCACGTTTTTCCCTGGGCTATCCTCCTCCTTTTTGAGTAAAATCACTGAGCCTTCCTTCCTGTGACCCTTATCCCTGGGAACTACTAGTTAAAATATACTTTGCTTTCTTTCAATTTTTGTTTTCTGTTATGGTCTCTTTTTCTTTCTCAAAATGGTTGTTCTTTATTGATTCTCTGTGAGTTTTAGATCACGCATCCCAGTAACACTCATTTTACAATCCTTCCATATCTGGTCTTCCCCTGGTAACTCCCTCCAAATTTAAAAAAAAATTAAAAATTAAATAAAGTTTTAAATTCAAATTAAAAATTAAAAAATTTTCAAATTAATTAAAAATCAGATTAAGTCACTGATCTGGTTCAAGGCCTCTGGATTTTGCTACACCATCAAAATTGGAACATCCCAGAGATGTCTTTCCTTTTATATCTTGGTGTCTTGCTGTTCCCCTTAGTCGTGGTGATCTTCAGCTTTAAATCTGCAGGACCAGACTCTTCACAAACTTCAGAAGCTGGATCTAGGTACCCTATATTTATATAGCAGATATGTTCCTTGATCATCATGTGGATCCCTGAGTAATTGGTATTGGGGCTGGCTCTCTGTTGTCTAACACTGGATTGCTTTACTTTAGTTGGGCTGCTTTGTCTGGTTTCAGTGAGAGGAGATGCACATATTATAGTTGTGGATTAATGTATGAGGTGATTGAGTGTCCATGAGAGGTCTACACTTCTCTGAGGCAAAGGAGAAATGGAGGGAGGCAAGGGTTGTGAAGATGTGACTTGGTGGAGGGGGCTGCAATCAGGATATAAGGTAAATGAATAAATTAGTGAAAAATATTAATGCAAAGGTGATTATAATAAAATAAAGAGCTATAAGAAACCTGAGGAACATAAAACTATACCTGAAATAAGTTAATGCTAAAATAATCAAAAGTATACAAAATAATATAAACCAATTATTTAACATTATCCATTACATCATATTACATACTATATATTATATACAATTTAAGATATATATGTGTAAGTGTGTGTGTGTGTCTTTGTGTATGAATATATATTTGCGTGCAATGTGCTTTTATATAACCAGCAATACAGTTGAGGTGAATATTTAGTAATATAGTCTCACCACTAGGAAACACAACTCTTATGTACTCTACTATGAAACACAACTATTATGGTCTCCAAATTAGGGCCACAATGGAAAACTCCAAACAAAGAAAACATTAGGTAATCAGGACTTTTTCAACTTCAATAGAGTCTTCTTGGACTACCATTATATGTGCAGCACATTGTTGGCTAAAACACCAATATCTAAAGTCAATATCTAGAATGAATGAATGAACAAAAGAAAGAAAAGATGTAGTTCAAACTACATTAATAATTTCCACTCCCATCCCTTCCTGAAATAGATCAATACATATTCCACTCCAGAAAAATGCAACCCTAGGGTTTCCTTCAACATCACTAACCTTTCTGAGGTTTTCCCAGTTTCTAGATCACAAAGAGGACTTTGTTCCCAAAGGGAAAAATCAGGTCCCCTTACCTTTTTTGTTAAGTCACTCGCAAATGGCTTCTTGCCAGTCGTATCCCATAGCACACGCGGGGCTATGCGGAGTGATAACCTGTAGGTGTCTAGGTGATTCCTGGAAGAGGTTTTAATTTTTGATAGAACATGGATAAGTTGTTTGAGCAAGACGTAGTTTGGTGGTGGTAACTTCAGCAGAATACTGTACATAGAAAAAGGAAAATTTTAGTGTTGTTTGTCTTACAGGTAATGTTACCTACAAAACTCTAAATACAACTAAAATCAGGGTAAATGTTTTGTAGACCAGTTCATAGTATAATCAGAATTCAAAATATTGAAGAGTATACAGCAAAAATATGGCCTAAAATAGTTTCTGCAAATCACTTTTCCCTGTAGAATTATGGGAAATATTTAAAAATTATGTATGAATTTCTATGTACTCCATGTATAACTGCTAGCCACAGAACGCAGAGGAAGGTGTCAGGTTCCCTGGAAATAGAATGAATGTTTTTGCAGGCCATGTCTGTTCTATATATGGAAACATAGTGCTGTTAAACAATGACAGAGAACTCTTTCTAGCCACCATGGGGACACATTTAATACCTAAGGTAGTAGGAATCCATGTAATACTCTTGGAACTCTCTGGAACATAAGGAGCAGAAAGCACACTAGTGACCCTACACATTGCAGTTATAAAATCTTCTGCTATAGGTAAGGCAGAGATGCTGGAGTCTTGGGTAGAAATGGGAACTCAAAGCTCCTGTTACTTAAGAAATCATTCCATGGAATATCCTACAGGAAAATGAGTCAAAGAAGTCAAAGCTATACTTGACCCAGACTTCTCTAGGTAGCTATAATTGAGAAAGACAAACTGAGCAATACCTTCATGTTGTAATCAACGGCATATATTTAACATGTGTGATATTCACAACAACACTGTAATGTTAGGATGCAAATATCCCATAGGTATTATACACACATACTCCTTTTAATTTGTCTCACATAGAAACTCAAACCAAGACTCTAGGCTGACCTGCACATAACTGTGTAGCATAGGCTACACATCATGGACACATAGGCTACACTTCCAGACCGTGACATTTATAATGTCAAAGATTCTCAAGTGGTGGGATTACAGACATGGTACAACACTCTTGCTTGTGTAATGCACCTGTTTATAAAGTGATTATACATGTCTGAGCAAAGGAAACCTCTTGGCATGGGACATCATTCCAGCTTAATAATCCTGTAGAAACAAGCCTAGGTACCTTCAAAATGTATTGCTTCTAGCCTTGTACAGTTCCCTATTTTATCATTACCTTTGTATAGCAGAAATTTTTCCAGGCAGAGATCCTTCATCAGGGACATTAATCCAATTCAAATATAAATCATCAGAAAGCAAGCTTCCTGGTATATATTTAAG
>JADRCH010007892.1:0-29799 GCA_019843965.1 Rhynchomys soricoides
AGCAAGACATGTGTTCAGACCCTTTTGTCTTTTAAAATCTCTGTTGAGAAGTCAGATGTAACTTTGGTAGGTCTGCCTTCATATGGTACCTGGCTTGTTTCCCTTTCAGCTTTTAACATTCATTATTTGTTCTGTACATTTAATGTTTTGAATACGATGTGCAGGAGGATTTTAATTTCTAATCCAATCTGTTTGGTGTTCTCTAAGCTTCTTGTACATTTATAGCCATCACTTTGTTTAGGTTAGGGAAATTTCCTTTTACAATTTTGTTGAAGATATTTACTGGGCCTTTGAGCTTTAAATCTTCTTCTATTCCTATTATTTTTAGGTTTGGTCTTTTCATACTGTCCTAAATCTCCTGAGTATTTTATGTTAGAAACTTTTCAGATTTGTCATTTTCTTTGACCAGTAGATCAGTTTCTTCTTTTGTATATTTTCACACCTGAGATTTTTGCTTTCATCTCTTGTATTGTATTGGTGAAACTTGTGTCTGTAGATCCTGTTCTCTTTCCTAGGTTTTCTATCTTCAGGTTTGCCTCAGTTTATGTTCACTTTATTGATTCTAGTTTCATTTTCAAGTCTTATACAGTTTTCTTCATTCCTCACTTGCTTGAGTGTATTTTCCTGTATTTATTTATCTTTAAAGGTTTGTATCATCCTCATGAGATTAGATTTGAGATCATTGTCTTGATGTTTGTGTGTGCTAGGATATCCTCTGCTTACTTTAGTAGGAGAGCTGGGTTCTGATGGTACCGTATTTCCTTTGCTGATGTTGATTCTGTTCTTGAGATGGCCATAGCCAGTTGGTTGTCTCTGGTTTTGGCTGACTTGGTAGTCCCTGTTGGGTCCCTGGTGGGTCCCTGGTGGTTGCAGGCCTCTGGGACTACAGGTAGAGTTGGTAGTCTGTAATGGAAGCAGGCCTCTAGTTGTCTGAGCTAGCTGTTCTGTGTAGCATTAGGCCTTCCAGGAAGCAGGCAAACCTGTGGCCCAGGAAATGTAGTATAGATCTGCTTTTCAGGTAGAGGTGTGGACCAGAAGATGGAAAACAGAAAGAATGGGGCAGACCTCTGGGCTGCTGGGCTTGCTGGGGAACCAGCATGCAGTGGTTTGGGGCATTGGTATCTCACCTGTTTTTCTGGGTGGTACCAGGCCTCCATGGAGGCAGCCCAATCTGTGGCCTGGGAGTCGAGTGCAGAGTCATTATCACAGGTAGAAGTGTGGACCAGAATATGGAGCACAGCAAGGACAAGGCAGGTGACTCAGCTGCTGGGCTTGCAAGGGCTCACAAGAGAGACAATTTACTATAGCAGATCAACATCTCATTTTACATCTTATGTCTATATAGATATGCTTAAATAGCCAATATAAAATTAACACAAAGTGATAGCATCTCCTAACTGGAAGCTAAGTTCATTTGTCCCCTAGGAAACAGACTTTAACAAATAGTTTGTAGGGAAGAGGAAGCACAGTATTTCTAATGAGTATACATTAACATCATCTTTGAATTTTATTTGCAAATACCAGGTTAGTGAGATCAGAGTCAGTTGGTTACCCAGTCAAGATCCATCCATGGGAAGAACAGCCTGATATGGTACACACGGTTGATAGCATTCTGTGAACAAACCCAGTTTTCTATAGCACCTGTTCAAAAGCTGTCGTCAAATATTTTTTCCTGGGTAGTTGTGAAACTATTAATACCAACTTCAAATATTAGAGGAAGTGCTTTGCTCACCTCAGTAAACAGACTTTGACATATATGCAAGCTTCTCGCAAGGGAAAGATTAATGCATTCAGCTTATACTATGTGAAAATGACACTGGAAATATTTACTCAAGATTGTCCTTACCCAGATAGAGAACAGCTGTTTGGCAGTGCTGAACTTTCAGTTCACTAAACACTTTGACCCACAGTGTCCTGAAGGTCATGAGCAAGCTCTGCTTGGAACATGTGGCCTCCCTAGGATGCTGATTCTCATTTTAATCAAGGATGAATCAAAGGCATTGGTGTGTTTACTAACTTATCCACATATAAAACTTTAACTCATTTTGCTGACACAGTATTAATCTCACTAAATATGCCACACAGATTATTTATATTTTGCCTCATCTGTATTACAACATGCATATGTTGTGTTTAAGAATGAAAAATATTAACATTGTGGTACTATTATCGTGTATGTGCCTGACAAGCAGAAATTCAAAAATCAAGGCACTGGCTTTGAACTCCAAATATCCATAGGAACAGATACAATGTTTTATCTTCATTATACATAGATCATTTTCCAATATAAAAATATTATAACCCTTTAAATTTTCCAAGTACAAATTTAACATATCAACTAAGGGTTTAAATCTTTAAAAATATTTTGTACGTAGTCCTATGACTTCTGAAAGAGTTTAACTCTGCAATTACAGGGTCTTCTCATAAAACACCAAAGTATGAAAACGTTGGCCCTGTTTGTGCTTTGGATTTAAGTTGTACCAGCAATGTGATCCCTGTTCCACATTCAGCTGTCAGTGTACAGGATATATAATACACGTGAGACATCATCATAAACATGCAGTCACAAAAGCCAAACCGTGAAGAACTACATACCAAGGGGTAGCGTTCTCCCACACTGCAGATAAAATGTCAAACAAATAAAGAAACAGAGAGGAAATCTGTGGGTTCTGAGGATTATGCCCATAAACTTCAAGAATAAGCAACTGGCTAGAGATGTATACTTGGATGACAATAAAGACAGATATATGATTACTATAGGACTCAGTGTAGTGGTTAAGGATGGTGGGAAAGAGAACACTGCCATTAGATGGGGTATGTGAGGGTTTCTGAGGGACCTGAACATTTTCTGTTTAATGTGCCTGTTGATTACGAGACAGCTATTTACCATAATACAGTAAGTCTGTCATTTATTTTATGTACTTTAGGCGTCTGCTTTTAAAATATAGAATGGGTTGGGGAGTATATGGATCAATGGATAGACACTGGCTGTACAAGTCAGATGATTCCAACCCTCAGAACTCACATAAAGAGCCAGAATGGTTGCTGTTTCACCAGTAATGGAGCCAACCTAGACTGGAGCACATAGTATATCCTAGAAATAAGAGAGACTTTGTCTCAACATGGAAGAAGGGGAAAACGAAGCCTAAAGATGTCAGAGGACGTCCACAGGTGTGCTTGTGAGGGTTCTGCTTCTGAGGGATGAAATCATCACTGAAAGCAAGTGGGGAGAAAATGATTCATCTGACTTACGTTTCCATATCACTGTTCCTCATGGAAGGAAGACAGAACATGTGCTGAACTGGGGCAGGAAGCTAGAGGCAGGAGCCAATGCAGACACCATAGAGGGCTGCTACCTCCTGGTCACTCTCCATAGCCTGCTCAGCCTTCTTTCTTGAAGAATCCAGAACCATTAGTCCAAGAGTGGCCCCACCCAGAAATGGAGTGAGCCCCCCCGAAAACAATCACTAATTGAGGAAATGCCCTGTAACTCCAATCTGATGTTAATGAAAAATTTTCTCAGGTGAGGCTTCCTCCTCCCTGATAACTCTAGCTGGTGTCAAGTTGACATCAAATTGGTCAACCCAGCATGTAAGCTGTGGAATCTGTGTACCCACAATCACACACACACACACACACACACACACACACACACACTCCCCATTACTCCGACATATACAATGTTTGAATTTGCTTTTCTGTTACTGTGATTAAACACTTTGACCAAAAACAAAAACAAATTAGAGAGGGAAGGATTTATTTCATTTTACAATGCCCAGGTCTTAATTCATCCCTAAGGGAAGTCAGGGCAGGAACTCAAAACAGGAACCTCTAGTCAGGAACTGAACCAGAGACCATGAAGGACTGTTGCTTACTGAGTGGTTTTCTTGCTTCTAAACAGCTACCTTTCTTATATGCCTGCCCAGGTCTCCCTGTCTAGGGATGGCAACACCCACAGTGGGCTGGTCCTCCTGTGTCAATGCTTAGCCAAGAAAGTGACACACAGAGAAGTCTCTAGGCCAATCTGATGAATACAATTATACAGTAAAGTTTTCCTCTTCTCTCTTCCTCATTTTGTCAAGTTGACAACCAAGTTTAGTGTACACACACACACACACGCACACACAAATAAGTACAAAAATACAAATAGTATTACAATTTTTTCATTGATCAATTTATTTATTCACTTCACACCCCAATTGCAGCCTCCCTCCCCTCCAAGTCCCCCTCACATGGACCATTTCTACAATGCCCCTCCCATTCACCTCTGAGAAAGGGTCATCTATCCCCATGAACCAGCAGACTTTGTCACCTCAAGTCACTGCAGGACTAGATACTTCCTCTCCCACTGAGGCCAGATAATGCAGCTCAGTTGGGAGTAGGATCCACAGGCAGGCAACAGTATAAGTAAAGTCCCCACTCCAGATGTTGAGGAACCACATGAAGACAAACTGCACATCTGCTATATGTGTGCAGGGGACCTGGGCCTAGCCCTTATATGCACTTTGATTAGTGGTTTAGTCTCTGGGAGGCCACACAGGTCCAGTTTAGACGACTCTGTTGGTCTTGTGGAGTCCCTATCCCCTCCTTCCTTAATTCCTTCCCAAGTCATCTATAGAATTCCTTAAGCTGTGTCTAACCTTTAACTGAGGAACTCTGCATCTGTTTCAGTCAGCTGCTAGGTGGAGCCTCTCAGAAGACTGTAATGCTAGGCTCCTGACTGTGAATTCAGGCTGACAGATACAAACATAGCCTGAGGATCCAAGATAGTTGAGGAAGGAGGGCAGACCTGCAATGTGTCCCAATAGATCTGAGGACAGCTGGGCACATTCTCATCCAAATTGGCAGGGGTTGCTACTGCATTCATTTATGTCCATCTCACACAAGGCACCTGTGTATCCAGGCCAGCAGTGACAAATATGGCTGTCAGCAGTGTCTTCACATGTTGTATCCTTGTGACAAGGCTCTGACCAACAAAAAGGCATCTAAGTCTCACATTATGTCCCTGTGTATCTACTACCTAAGCAGACAGAGTTGTAGTTCCCTCCGTCCACTCATAGATCTCCATGGAAACATGGCTGACTGGCACATTCTCCAAAGTTGAGTTCACAGTTGTCTCCAAGGAATCAGGGTGTACAGTTATAGATAAAAGCCCCAAGAGCATCCAGACACATGGCATCATGTAGACACGGCTGGGATCCACATCCATCTATCTCCAGCTCACAGTTCACACCAGAATCTTCTTGAGGACAGACACACATGTATCTTCCTATCTCGTTGAGGCATACAGCCTCATTCATGCAGGGATCAGAAGCACATTCATCCACTTCCAAGACACAATGACTGCCTTGCTATCCAGGCTCACAGAAGCAGGAGTGGGCATTGATTCCATCCTGGCACCTCACCCCATAGTGGCATGGGCTGGAAGCACACTCATTGTCATCTGTTTCACAGAACCTTCCAGCATATCCAGCAGGGCAGATACAGACAGGATGCTCAGGTCTTTATGGCAGGTGCCTCCATGCTGGCAGGCATTCTCTCTGCATGAATTAGTACCAGTTCCATGGGTCAACCCTCTCTACCCAGAAGGACATTGGCCCAGGTAGCCCCTTTCTCCTGGGTACTCACACAAGTGGTAATTGCTTGGTAGGGACAGAGAAGCAAGGGTCTTTTAGAACATTAGTTTAAAACAAACAAATAACAACAACAAACTACATTTGCTGCCTTCTAATGTGCATCTTTTAAGGCATGGAAAATTAAGCCTGTTGGACAAGCTTTCTATCATTGAGTTATATCCCCAGGCCCTGTAACTTTTCATGTGTGTGTTCATGTCAGAATATGTGTATGCATGGAAGCCAGGGGACAGCCTCCAGTGTTGTTCACCTTTCATTTCTTTTCTAAAGGAACGGGGTCTCTCATTGTTCTGGATCTCTCAAATTAGGCTATGCTGGCTCACAACTGAGCCCCAGAGATCACCTTGGCTTTGCCACTCCAGTTACCAGCACATACCATTATCAGGAGCTTTTCTTCACATGTGGGTGAACATAAGGAGATAATCGCCTTAATTGTAACAGAACAGTAGAGAAAAATTCAATTTCCCATGATGAATAAAGTTTAAAACATAAGCAAACAAACAATTACCTCCGGCAAATAGAATTTCCTATGGTATACAGAGGTTCAGGATTATGACTTATGACAACTATTGTATTTCAGAGCTTACACATCCTGGAAACTGTCTGTCCTTAAGAGGCAAATATTTAAGAGTACATATATTCTGCTTGCACCAGTCAGCGCATGGGTAAATTCAGAAGTGCACCAGTAGACGGAAAGAGGACTTTGCCCTGTTGTTTCAGAATTGTATTCAATGGGCTCTTGATACCTAGAGATATCAGAGTCCTCTGGTAATCCATCTCTTGCTGATGTGAGAAAACAACACTACAATGAATCTGAAATATTTATTCTAATTAAGCTCTAATTTCTTGTCAAATACACTTCTGCCTTGAAAACTACCACACCTTTGTTATTTAACCACATAGAAATTACATTATTTTTATGTTTAATTTGTTTTCACAGACTAGTTATCTTCTGAAAAATTGCCAGGCTTCTGCTTCATGTGGGGACAAAAGAAAAGGGTGGGGTGCTAGAGGTGACGATTTTAGCTGCCATCATTCTGGAAGGAAAAAGAGAGGGAGACTAGGAAGAGACCCACTGTTCAGTGCAGTCTTTCCTTCAATTCAACCTCTGCTTTCCAGAAAGGAACTCAATCCCATTTGCCTTTAAAACATATTCCAAGTCAGCTTGGTGGAATTTTGAGAGAAAGCAAGCAAGTTGTGCTCAGTGTGACATATTCAGTAGCAAGCTCTGATGAGCGTCTTTGATTATGGCAAACATCTTCCCATGGTCATTCTTGGAAGAGAGAAGTATGGATTTTTTCCTTAGCTTCTCATGCTGCCAAGAAAACAGAAGTCCCAGGCTGTCTGTCAGTTGCTCCCCTTACTGTCTAGGGCAGAGACTCCAAGCCCTGCCCTCCTGTACAATCCTTTCTTCCAGTAGCTCTGTGTGCTAGAATTCCTTGATATTAGTGATGCTTTATCATCATCAGTTTCATTGGATTGAAAAGTGCCTAGACTAGTAAATCATTCTTCTAGATGTGTCTGTGAAAATATTTTCTAGAGATGATCAACTAAATGGGATTCTCCCTGATTGTGGGCAGGGCTATCCCATAAGCTGTGGGTCTGGGTAGGATGGAAGAGGAAACAGCTGAAAGCCACCACTGAGTGGTTCTCTGTACCTACTTCCTGTCATGAGGTGAGCTGCTTTGCTCCACCATACACTTGCTGCCATCACGTTCTGCCTGACCACAGGCTCACAGCACTGGAGCAAGCCAGCCTTCCACTGAAATCCCTGAAAGTGTTCATCAAGCCTCTATCCTCCCTTTAAGCTAGTTTCTTCAGATTCTTGTCACAGTATGAAAAACTAGCACACCATTTACCTGAAATGCAGAAACTCTAAGCTCACCATGAGGATGGCCAAGAGGGCTGAGGTACTGCACTCAGGATGGCAAATCCCAGTTTCTGTTGCAGCTATGTGTGGTCATCTGTGTTCTAGTCAATGAAAATTCACAAGCATGGTGGATGAAACTTCTGGATGCTATCATTCAAACAAACCCTAGAGCAGGAGTTTCCAGCCTTTTGACTTCTCTGGGCTACACTTGATAAGCAAGGATTGTTTGGGACCAAAGGTTAAATGTAATAGTGTCCAAACAGTGACCGAAGTGTTGTGAAAGCAGACATGTTTAGTTTTTCTAACATGACAGGATACTGTCATCTATGAACTCCACACCAGAGAAACATGCACTCATGTTACCAAAACAATACCACAGGAATATCTCATCATATTTTAAGATTTTGCGTTGTACCATATCCGGGTTACATGCGGCCTGCAGGTTGTGGGTTGGATACCTCTGCTCTAGACTCACCAACGCTTAAGCTGCATCTGTGAGGTTTCTCTGTATCCAAATTCACTTTGCTGCACCGTTAAGTGACTTTGATCGGTCTTCTGAAGGATATTTTCTGAACTATCCAGGTACAATTCCCTCTGTTTCATTTTTCTCAGTGTGTTCGCTGAGCCCAGAGCCACACAAGTCCTGGGCTGCATCTCTAGCTCTGTCCCTCTCCACAACTGATAACAAAGTCTCTAACATTAATTTTGATCAGGATGTACAATTTCCTACTGGCGCTCTAACAAATTATCACCTATTTAATGGGTTAAATCTCATGGATTAATTATTGTATATTCTGGAGGTCAGAATTTTAAAACACAGAATTGATCCTGGGATGTGCTTGCATGCTCCTCCAAGGTGTTGTGGATAGGAAAGAGTTCACTTCAGCTACTGTTATTCGTATGCCTTTATGGAAAATCATGGTTTTTTCTATATGCAGCTTGTCCTTGTTATTATTGCATGCAGCTTGAACTGATGGAAACTTTATTTAGGTGACCATTTTTAATCCTCAGGGTACAAAATGTCTGAGGCTCTGCATAATGTTGACTATTTCCCGAAACTTTAGTCTGTTGTATTTTTACAGCCCCTCTCCGAGGTTCATGCGACAACTAGAGCAGCAGCAGAAGTCATCGATTCTTTCTTTTCTGCGTTCTACATTCCATCCCCATACTGGATTTGCTCCAGCTTCCCCTTCCATTAACACGCCTCACATCTCAATCTTTCTGTCTCCCTCTCAGAAGGCCTCTTATGATTTTATCACACATCTCCATTTCAAGATTTGAACTGCATTTATGCCATCCTATTTGCCAGGTAGCATAGCATATCTACAGCATCCAGGAACTGGAACATGGACCTATTGGGGGGCCATTAGTCATCTGTCCATTACAGAGCCAATGAGCTCAGTCATAATGAAGAAAACATGTTTGATATAAGTCGATTTCAGCAATCTTGATGTCTTTCCCTGACAGTTGTCTGTGAGCCAGGCTTGTGAGGATTCTGACTAATGAGATATGTACAGAGACCTAGAGTTCTGAACAAGATTTTTCACTTGGAGGTGATACGCAAGCTATGAAAGCCTTCTGTTTTGGCCAGTTATTATTGTTATATTATTATTATTATTATTATTATCATCATCATCATCATCATCATCATCATTATATTAGGTTTAGTTTTTTGAGACAGGTTTTCTTTGTGTACCATTAGCCCTCCTGGGACTCACTCTGTACACCAAGCTGGCCTCAAACTCAGAGACGTGCCTGACCCTGCCTTGCCAGGCATATGCCCCCACCACTCAGCTATTATTTGCTCATTACTATTTGAGGATATTATGTGACCTAGAAAAATAGCCCAAAACAACACTTGCAGTGCTACCCTAGAAGCCCACCTTGTTGAGTTAGTAATCTAACCCTGGAAACACCTTTAGGATTTTGATTAAACATTGCCCATAAATGCACATAGTGTAAGCCCTTTAGTGGGATGCTCCCCTATTGTGACTGACTGCAATTCCAAGCATGCCTAGTTCTAAGTAGCTTGCTCTTTCTTGCATATGTCTCCAACTGTGCTATTTGTATTCCAAGAATCCCGACTCTCAGAAAACAAATATAATGTCCAACCAAAGAGAGAACATAAGGAAGGGTGTGTTGGTCATTTCATTCTCATAAAAATCATATTTGATCATCTAAACTCGTACACTGAAACAGTTGTCTTCTTTATAATGATAAAGCACACTCTTCCTGGCAAACTCCACCCACATGGGTTATGTCTTATTTCTATTATACCCTCTATTATTGGTAAGTAAAGCAAGAAAAGGCCTAAAAGTACTTAAAATAGAGCAGTGTGTGGTAGATGTGCAGTAATTTGCAGGTATTTTCATCTACTCTTTGACTGCTAGCATTTTGTTTAGACGCAATTAATAACAGTGTCACGGCCACAGCATTGATACAAACCAGAGTGAAAGGATGTCTTGTACTTGATCCTGTAAAGGAGTATGGCTAATTTTACCCAGAATTGCAGAAATTTCTGTCTGAGAAAATCTCATGAAACTCTATATATTCCAATTAGAGATCTGTGTTATAAATTAATGAGATAAGTTTTAGTTGTTGGTAAACTGGTAATGGACATTTTCTATCACAGTGAAACCAGGCATCTCCTTCTGATTCATATTGTCAAATGAATCTGAATCAGTACGTTAACAAAACCAGCCCTCGACACAGCAGGAAAAGAGCATTATCAACTCCATTTAAGGAAAAAGACAGCTGTGTTGTCCTGTGATCTAATGTCTTCTTAAAACAGCTAAGAGAGGTTTTCTCAATCTTTCATGTCACTGAACTGTTGACAGACCGAAAGCAATCCTGTCTGTCCCTCCTTGGGAAAACCTAGGTCTCTTCCTTTACAGTCCGGGATTAATGAGGATGGCTAAGAGGAAGTGACCATCCCACCATAAAACTTGGCAAAGGTGCCTGCAAACTAGCTCCTAGACAAAATGCAGTCCCATGCTACACACAGAACACTGGCTGGGTTCCGGTTTCACAGACCAGTGCGAACACTTGGTCTTTGTTGAAGGAGAAGAAAAGTGCTGAGCTTTGATCATGCAATGTAATACTAATTACATGGCCTGGTTGATGAGAGAGTCTGCATGTAGTCCCAAGTGATGCTATGTAATCTTGTCTCCCAAGTTATCCCGGATTTGTGAATGAAGATGCCTCCAGCCTATAGCTGAGCAGGATTGAGATAGGCAGAGTTTGGGTTTCCTATGCTTGGGGTCCGAGGAAGACCATGAGGTGGGAGAGAGAAGAGGAATTAGGGAGCCGTCATGGAGTAGGTAAATCATGAAAATATAGCCAAGATGGCTAGCCGATTGGAGTTAAGAATTGCCCAGATGGTACATGGCAAATTATAACTCGGGGTTATTGATGGGGAAGTGGATTTAATAGCATAGAGGGTAGATATCTGTTCAGCAGTAGTGCTGATTAAGGCTTATTATAAATGTAAAAGTTGTGTGTATTTTATCTGGGACATAGAAGATGAAAGGCAGGGTAGAAAACTAGATCTGAGATTAAATATTTTCTACAACATATTAGCAAACCACCATGTGGCAAGAACTCACTTTCAACAAAACTGACTTCAGATTCCTGAATGAAACAACAGCAACAACAACGAAATGTGCTGTCTGTGTAAGGCTATAGAAGCACGAAGAATGGTTTCTTAGCAAAGTTGTTTTTCCCCGAGACTTGCAAGGGTCCAGCAAGGATTGGACTGCATGCTGGTTTGGCATGCATGATTCCAGGGGTGGGGGTGATTACAGGAATTAAAGCATGACCTAAAACATAGCTACACCCCTGCTCACCAAATGGTAAAGTTCCTGAGCTACAAAACAGCAGGCTTAACTCAGGGTTTTGAGGGCACTACTTGGTACCTGGATAAAACTTCACTGCCCCTAAAGTGCTTCTCTGAGCTGGGAACAGATGTAAGCAGGTGCAACAGCTGCAACACAGATTTGGACTTAAAAAATCTCAGATACGGGAGACAGGAATAGGCAGACCTCTCAGTTCTGGACCATCCAGGTCTACACAATAAAGTCAGGGTAGGACCTGCTGCTGATAGATACAGCCACTTTCAAACAACAGTCTGAGTCAAAATGACATACTTTTTTCTTATAAGTACTATATAGGATTTTGCTTAATAATAATTAGTAATGTTCCTAGTACCTTAAAAAATAAAATACACTTCTTTCTTAAGTGTATATAAAGAGAAAGATAAATCCGAGTATATTTAACCACATAAGGTGTGGTTATCATTTCAAATATAAAAATTAAGCTTTTCTGTTTTAGGTCATGCTTTAACTCCTGTAATCACCCCCACCCCTGGAATCATGCATGCCAAACCAGCATGCACTCTAATCCTTGCTGGACCCTTGCAAGTCTTGGGGAAAAACAACTTTGCTAAGAAACCATTCTTCCTGCTTCTATAGCCTTACCCAGACAGCGCATTTTGTGCTAGGAAAGATATATTCTTCTGGTCAGTGTCAATGTGAGGACTGAGAGATGGGGCTGGGAAAAGTTGTTTTGCTTTTTTCCAACAGAAAAACAAAATCTATGCTCAGAAGAGCTAACATGGGTTAGAATTTCACAGTACTCTGAGCAGTCAGTCTGTATCTTTGGGATCTGGGGCTTCCACAGGAGAACTAATGTCAGCTCATGAGAGCTAATTTGAAATAGGACATCACGCTGGTATGGACAGCCAGCCAGTCTCTGTAAATGTGGGCTTCCACAGGAGAACTGATGAGTGCTCTGCCTGGCACATGGCTCATGGCCCAAGCCATAAACTCTCAACAGGTATACTGTAGCTTGGGAGTATGCTTATACAGTAAATGAAAGGGAATTTTAATGAAGTTGAGTAGAGAGAAGGATTTAGCCACAGAATATTAACCTCTAATAAAGGGAGAAAGAAATGGGAATTGATATAAATGTTTTCAAGGTTATATAGAGAAATAAATAAATCCAGACCTTTGATCTCAATACTTGGGAGACAAAAGCAGGGACAAATGGATTCCTTGTGAGTTCAAGGCCAGCCTAATCTACAGAACAGATCCAAATCCGTCCGGGCTACACAGAGAAAGCCTGTCTCAATCAATAATAATTGATTTAAATTATTAAACTGAAGGTGGTTATAAGTTCTTTGGTTGTGATGATATTACAAATCCACTATGTGAGAGGTCAAAATAGAGCAGACCTCAGTTAAAAGGGGGCTGCTAGATTGAATCAACCTATACATTTGATGATGTCAGGTTCTGCACCAAGGACATATTTTGAGAGAAAGATTTAAGTTCATGTTAACAGGAAAGATGAAAAGGCTTTTGACTCCTTCCAAAGTAATAAGGGTCAAGTTTGATAAAAGGAGATCCTCTGAAGATCTCCTCTGCAGGCAGGAGAAAATCAAAAGGACCAAATGCACTGGTGGTGTATACTACTAAACCCTCTGTTGAAACAGCTCTGAAACTGACTGATGTGTTTCCTGTCAGACTTCAGCTTACATGGCCACTCAATCTCGTTGACTACGAAGTTCTTACAGCTTATTATTACATACCATCCATTCAGATGGCATGCATGGTGATTTATACTGCACTTTGATTGCATGATCAAACTAACTTCTGAAGAATGACAGTTGTCTTTCACCTGCTCAAAGAATAAAAAGTCATCCTTAATTGGTCTGTGCATCCTGCATGTTCCATAGGCATGTCTTCATAGAGCTACATATTGCTTGTGAGATTTGTATATTACAGAATGGAAGACCAAGAGAGCAGCTCTGACAGGTTTCGACCTAGGGGATGCTGAGATGCTGAGAGCTGCTGTTCCAGCTCCCTGATCAATCAGGCCTCTAACTGACACTGTTTCCAGAGACTTGCTTCTAGAAAAGCTTCAGAAAGGACTGCCAATCCCAGGTGACCTTTCAGACTGTTCCAGTCAGGACTCCAGTTAAGCCCTGAACTTTCTCAGCACATAGAGAGTGGACAACAAATGATGCCAGCTACCTTTCTTTTGACTTAACCATTTTTCCAATTACCTTTTGGGCCCCAAACAGGAATTATCCAACTCAATTCAGCAAGAAGCAGTTATAAAAGGATTCTCATCCCAGTCCCTTAAATTGGGGTGGATAGTTTTGATTATTTATAAATTATATATATGTTGTCATTTTATCAGGTGATTTACAAATAATTATAGTCTCGGACAGGGAGGAACCTAAACAAGGAGCTTAGACGCAGGGATTTCTATCTTTCCTTTCCTTTTCTCTCCCCTCCTTTTTTTCTCAGATAAAGGGAAAGGGGCTGAGAAAAGGGGGTATAGAGATATTATTATACACGTATTCAAATGGGGTAGATTATTGAATCTACTCCTAAACAACAACAAAACAACCACCATGTTACAGCCATAATCTGACTGGTAGACATCTTTATATTTTGATGCAGATCTGAGGTTATATTTCATTACATTGGTCCAGAATTCTGTATATTCATGCAGGTTTTATTGGTATAAATCTTTGTATATTGATAAAAATTTAAGATTAATTTTGTTAAAATTATTGTTGTTATTATTATTATTATTATTATTATTATTATTATTATTATTATCATTATTATTATTATAGTTGTGTGTCTTCTATCCAGGACCTGAGTGATCAAAGGCAAGGTAGATCCTCCAATCTGAGATGAAATATTTTCTACAACAGAAAAGGCGCACCAGTGCACATTGCAGAACAGCATCCAGTCACACATGCTGAGGGCTGAGGATTCTCAGGACAACATTCCCAGTGCCTAAAGCAGAACCTGGTTTGTGTGTGAGCATGTAGGCATGTGTAAACCTCTCCCTCTCTCTCCCTCTCTTTCTCTCTCTCTCTCTGTGTGTGTGTGTGTGTGTGTGTGTGTGTGTTTGTGTGTGAGAGAGAGACAGAGAGAAGGAGAGAGAGAGAGAGAGAGAGAGAGAGAGAGAGAGAGAGACTGTCTTTCTGTCTGTCTGTCTGTCTTGCAGAATGGGTAGACTGCTGTGAGCATGTGTGTGGAGGTCAGAGGTCAATGCCAGGTGTATTCCCTAATCACTTTGCACTTACATATTGAGGTAGTTTCTCTTATATGAATTCAAAACTCATTGATTTGTCTAGTCTAGTTAGCCACCTTGTTCAGGGCATCTAGTCTCTGCTTCCCTAGTGCCAAAACTGCAGGCAGACTGTCATGTCTACTTCACATTTATGTAGCTATCAGGGATTTGAATTCTGGTCTCCATGTTTGCACAGTAAATTCTTTACCCATTCTTCCATCTCCCTAGCCCTCTTGTAGGTATGTCTGTGTATATGTACATGTATATGGATCTATATGTATCTGTATTTATTGATACTTAAGTTACACACACACACACACACACACACACACACACACACACCCCTCTGGACTTAGAAACTAGAATAGAAACCAGAGGCCATGAAGAAATGCTACTTATTGCCTTGTTTCTTCTGGCTTTCTTAGGTAGCTTTCTTTACATTACTTGAGTTCAACTAACTAGGGATGACATCATGCACAATGGGATGAGCCCGTCTACATCAATTAGTAAGTAAGAAAATGCCTCACAGGTATGGGTAGTCACACACCAGTCTGATCACATCAATTATTACATTGAAGTTCCCTCTTCCTAGGGATGTATGTGTCAAGGTGACCAACAACATTAACCATCACACACACACACGTGCTCCAGCTCACACTCACACATATGCAGAACATATATGCACATGTGTACACACATACGCACATGCACAAGTACATACTTTAAGATAATTTTTGAGAATTTTTCACAAAGAATTGTTATCGCCTTTATTTTTTAAAATTCCAGTCACATCTGCCCTCCCACAGTTCTTTATCCCATTCCTCCTCCACCCTGTCTCCAAGAGGATGTCCCTACACACACCCACACCCACACCCAAACACACCCTCAGGCCACCCCACTCCCTGGGGCCTCAAGTCTCTCCAGGGTTAGGCACATCTTCTCTCACTGAGGCCAGAACGGGCAATCCTCTGCTACCTATGTGTCGGGAGTCTCAGACCAGCTAGTGCTGCCTAGTTGGTGGCTCAGTGTCTGAGAGATATCAGGGATCTGGGTTAGTTGAGACTGTTGGTCTTCCTATGGGGTTGCCCTCCTCCTCAGCTTCTTCCAGCATTTCCCTAAGTCAATCATAGGGGTCTCCAACTTGAGTCCATTGGATGGGTCTAAGTTTCAGCCTCTGTCTCAGTCAGCTGCTTGTTTGGCCTCTCAGAGGACAGCCATGATAGCTCCTGTCTGTAAGCACACCATAGAATCAGTAATAGTATCAGGCCTTGGAGCCTCCCCTTGAGATGGATCCCAATTTCAGCTGGATCTCCTTTCCCTCAGTCTGTTCTCCACTTTTGTCTCTGCAGCTCTTTTACACAGGAACAATTCTGGGTCAGAGTTTTGGACTGTGGAATGCCAACTCTATCCCTCCACTTGATGCCCTGTCCTTCTGCTGGAGATGGACTCTACAAGTTCCCTTTCCCCATTGTTGGACATTTCATCTAAATTCCCTCCCTTTGAGTCCTGAGAGTCTCTCACCTCCCAGGTCTCTGGTACATTGTAGAGGGTCCTCTCATCTGCCATCCCCTGAGGTTGCATATTTCCATTTGTTCTTGTGACCCTCAGGGATTCCCTCTTATCTTCCACCTAATACCTGATCCTGTTCCCCCCTTTCCCTCCCTTTCCTCTCTCCCATTCAGGCCCCTCCCTCCCTCTGCCTCCCTTGATTGCTTTCTCCTCCCTCCCAAGTGGGATTGAAGCATCCTCATGTGGGCCCTTCCACATGTTAAGCTTCTTGAGTTCAATATTCATAAAACCTGCAAGGTATTGGTATAGAGATATACAGGTTGATAAATAGAATAGAACTGAAGACCCAGAACCACACACTCAAGGATACTTGATTTTTGATAAAGAAGCCAAAAATATACAATGGAAAAGAGAAAGTATCTTCAATAAATGCTGCTGGTCTACCTGGCAGTCAGTGTGTAGAAAAATGAAAATAGATCCATATTTGTCACCTTGCACAAAGATCAAGTCCAAGTGGATCAAGAACCTCAACATAAAACCAGATACATTGAATCTAATTGAAGAGAAAGTGGGAAAGAACTTTGAACTCATTGGCATGGAGGAGGAAGATTTCCTAAACAGAACTCCAATGGCTCAGGCTCTAAGTTCAAGCACTAATAAATGGGACTTCATGAAACTGAGAAGATTCTGTGAGGCAAAGGACATAGTCAATAGGACAAATAGGCAACCTACAGATTGGGAAAAAACCCTCACTAACCCCGTACGGCTAATGTCCAAAATGTATAAAGAACTCAAGAAGCTAACCTCCAAAAAACCAAGCAACTCAATAAAAATATGGGGTATAGAGCTAAACAGAGTTCACAACAGCGGAATTTTGAATGGCCAAGAAGCACTTAAAGAATTTTTCCAAGTTCTTAGTGATCAGGGAAATCCAAATCATAGCAACTCTGAGATTCCACCTTATACCAATTAGAATGGCTAAGATCAAACCGTCAAGTGACAGAACATGTTGGAGAGGATGTGGAGAAAGAAGAACTGTCTTGCATTGCTGATGGGATTGCAAACTAGTATAATCACTCTGGAAATCAATCTGCAGGTTACTCAGAAAATTGGAAATAGATCTTTCTTGAGACCCAGCTACACCACTCTTGAGCATATACTCAAAAGATCCCCACAATACCACAGGGGCACATGTTCTACTATGTTCATAGTGACCTTACCTGTGACATCCAACAGCTAGAAACAACGCAGACATCCCACAAAGGTAGAATAGATGAAGAAAATGTGGTTCATTTACACAATGGAATACAACTCAGCTATTAAGAACAAGCACATTATGAGTTTTTCAGATAAGTGGATAGAACTAGGAAATATCATCCTAAGCGAGGTAACTCAGACCCAAATTGTCATGTATGGTACATACTCACTAAAAAGTGGATATTAGCCAAAAAGTACAGAATACCCAGGAAATGTTCCACAGAACTCACACAAAGAATTTTTATCACACTCTCCCCTCCTCCTCCATGAAGCCCTCCCCTACCTACTGTTATCATTCTGTCTAAACTCCACCCCACAGTTACCAGCTACAGCCAGGTATGCTCCTCACCACAGTTGCCTGGCAACAGCCAGGTGGGCTTGCTCCTCCTCTCTCTTTCTCTGGCCTCTCTCTTGCATCTCTAATCTCTTACCTCCCCATTCCCTTCCCCCTCTCTCCAGGTGGTCATGGCCAGCTTCTCCACTTCTCCACTGCTCTACTCTCTCCCCTCTCTCTGCCTTTCTCTGCCTCTACTACCCTCTTAACTCCCCTCCCCACACAGGGATGCCTCTGCATGGGTCCACTGAGGCACACCCTTTCCCCACACCTCCCCCATACCCACATTAGAATATATATACATCTTTTTAGAAACGCATCACCTACCTACCCACTACCAGCATCACGCTCTCCTTTAAAAAAGAAAAAAAATATCAAATCCAACTTGTGCTACCCACATTGCTTGTCATAGATGTTGAAATAGATTTTTTAAAGCAAACCAGGATGATAAACTGTTAGAGAACCAGGATGACCCTCTGTTATGGAGGCTCAGAGAAGGTATACCCCAAAATCTCAAGTCTTATTTTGAGGCAAACAAGTTTTCAGTTTGTTTGAAGCTCATTTCTTTAGGGAAACCCTCACTGGTTCATTTGTTGGTTGCTTCATACAACATGAAATAGAAATCTGATGTAATCCTTTTCTGTTGAACTGGCCTATTTGAAGAGCAGGACATACTTTTATTCAACTTATGTATAGTACTGATACGTAATCTACATTCTCAGAAGCATTTTAAATCCAAACCACTTTAAAAAAGTATCCATGCCTCAGGAAAACAGAACCAACTAAATAAGGTCTCTGAAGAGAGCCATTTATCCTAGGGCAAGCGAGAAGGAGTCCTCCACCCCCATTTCTGAGAGTGTAGCTCAGAAAAGAATTGCACAAAATGGTGTTTGGTTCTTTAGTGGGCATGCAGGCTCAGTGTTTATTGATTGCACTGCAAGTACACTTAGCCCCTGAATGAGTCATTAAGAGTCCTGGCTAACCCAGGGACAATTTGCCAGGGATAACTTGCAGTCCTTCTGAGAGGACTGGCATTGCACATTCCTTTTGCTTCTCTGTCTCTTCTTGCTTTGGGCAATGGATGTGAGCAGATGTGTGTCACTGTTGGAGAAAACACTGAATTTTAGGTCCTAAGACCCAAGCCTTTTCTTCTCTTTCTCAATCATCTGCCTACACAGATTGTGAAGTAAGTTCTCCACAGCCCCTGCCTGTGTCCCTAAGTAAGTCTGACCCTGGAGCCCACTTGACACCCCGACTCGCCATGGGGAAAGATTCTACAGTTAACCTTTGCCATTGCTTGTCCCTGAGATTTAAAACCAACATGTTATCACATTGTGCTTTATTTCAGTGGAGGAAAATTGAGTTCACCTGTGTGTGAAAGATCTCAAGATCTTTGGTTGTAGAAGCCAAAAAGAGACTGGGATGACCTGAGGTAGAGCTCAGGGAAGACTAAAGATTTTTCTTTGCCTCTAATTACCATGCAGGAGGCACATGCATAGTTGGATGGTGTCTCTGCTCCCAAGTCCCATGGGAAGTGAAGGGCCACATAGTGCTAGGACCAAGAGTAGGATCCTTGCAAGAAGGATGTCCACGTGGTCAAGAACCGAGTTTAACTAGAGAACTGACCAAGTGCAGGAAACACATAGTGTGGCTGATGTGTTTAGAAAGAGAGAAAAAGGAAAGGGCGGTTATGTTCTCTGGATATGTGGTGAGGTGTGGGGAAGGGGATGTCTCAGTGGGCCCATGCCAAGGCATCCCTTCCCCCCTGAGGGACCAGGGACAGGACAGTTTTTTCAGGGCATGGGGAGGGGAGACAAGAGGGTAGTAGAGGTAGAGAAAGGCAGAGAGAGAGAGAGAGTAGAGGAGTAGAGACCGGCCATGAGCACATGGACAGAGGGGGGAAGGGGATGGGGAAAGGGAAGGGCACAGAGCAGGAGCAAGAAGGCAAGAGAGCAAGAGAGGGAGGAGGGGCAAGCAGCCCCTTTGATAGTGGGTCAGGCCTACCTCTCTGTTGCCAGGTAACTGTGGGGTGGAATTTAGACAGAATGTTAAGAGTGGAGGCTTCCAGAGCTCTAAGAATGGCCATTGCTGGTAATTCTAGATGCTATGGGGACACCTAGGAAGCTGAGTTCTCAGTCTGCACAGTTCAGGTCTTTAAGGCTCCAAAAGACAGTAAGGCAGGAAAGGAGGCACAGACTGCTCCAGCTCTAGAAAAGCTTCTGTAAATCTGCAGTGCTCTCAGGCCACACTCAGGAATCCTGCCTTCACCTAGGTCCTGGTATCTCTTACTGCCAGTTGGATACCATCTTGAAAGCCATGGCTCCTTGTTAACCCTGTGCTCCATCTGAGATGGTGCCACCACTGTTACTCTCAGTTGACAAGGCTGCTTCTTGACAGGAGGAGAGAGTTTTCAAAGCCAGCACACAGCTGCCATTCATCCTTATGACACAGCTTGTAAGAGTCTTATGGGGAAGAAACACCAACTGTCACATTACAGCTACAGATCATCATTTGCTGAGGGCTGCTGTTACAACCTGGCATGTGTTTCAAAGTCCACAGGTGACCAGGTGCTTTTTGCCATTCTCTCTCCTTTGCAATGGTGAGGATACCCTCACCCTCATTCATCAGGATGGGAGGCTGACCCTCCTTGGGCCACCCACCCATAGAGAGGGGAGTCAGCCTAACTCTGAATTATCTGACTCTCAGTCCCTCCTCACTCTCCCCTATATTGAAAGTTTCCTCCCAAAGCCCTGTACTACTGTGCATGACTTCCTTAATGAGAATTAATTTTAAGTCACCTGCTCAACTTATTGCTTGAGAAGCAAAAGGCCATTCAAAGGAGGTACCTCCTATGTTCTGTCACCAGACCAGATTCAGTGGCAAAAGCATGGCTGAACTTGTGTCATAGAAAACCGTGGAGAAGGATTGTGAAATTTCTGTGCCTAGCAACACCCTGGAGGGAGTGGCATTGGGCTGGAGTCTCCCAGCAGCCTCTGTTGCTTCAAGGTGAGTGAAGAGATGTTCTAGCTAAGCTGGTCCAGCTGAGAGAAGCAGATGCTGAAGAGACAGCCCTGCTGAAGCCGGGGTAACCTCCTCATCCTCATAGCTGGATTTCTGTGTGCCATCAGGAAACACACACATTCATTGAACGTTAAGGAGCTTTTGTTTGTGAAGACATCACAGAAATAAAGCAGCAGTTTCTAAGGCTGCAGCGAACATCCAAACTGCAGCTTCCTTCCAGGAAGGAGAGGCTTGCAAGCTGAAGAGCTTAGGAGTTTACAGTAGCAGTGGGGAAGTGAGCCAAGAGGGCAGCTTTGATGTGTACTTCAGCTGTTTGCAGATAGGGAGTAGATGCCCCATTTGCCAGAGGGAGAGATGAAGCTGTTGGCCCTGACCTCTGAAACCATCACAGGTTTCTGAGCAATGCTGAACATAAGATTTATCTATCTGTCAGCAATCCTTCTACCCTGTCAAAGTTCAGCCTGAGCTGAGCCTAGACTGTTATTTTCAGACACTATCAGTACTGATGGTCATTTTGAAGAGCTTGAGACCTAACAGTAATGAGCAAACCTATTGTACAAGGGAATGACTGAACTAAATGTAGAAAGCCATACTAGGAGAGAAATAAGAATACAGTCACATGACTGCCTTGATTGGCCTCAGTAGGAGAAGACGCACCTAGTCTCACTGTGTCTTGCTCTGCCAAAGCTGGTTGATTTTCATGGAAGTCCCCCACTTTTGAGGAGCATGAAAGGTGTGGAAGGAGGGATGGTAGGTGAGAGGGAGGGACTGGGAAGAGGGAGTGCAACTGCAGTCTAGATATTCAGTTAATTGATTAATTAATAATACAGATTTGATGTGGTTTTGTACTTAGGATATGAAATGCTATCCATAGACTCATGTGTGGGAACACTTGGTCTCCACTGATAGTACAGTTTTGGAAGTCATGGAAATATTCTAAGGCCTAGCTGTTAGATTTAGGCCTTGAGAATTAGAGTCCATGCCTGCATCCAGCCTCACCTCTGTTTATGATCCACTACCAGTTCCTTCTTACTGCTAGTGGGTTTCTCTCTTCGGGTTTGAATGACTGGAGCTCAGCTCATATTTGTTAAGGAGACAAAAAGGCATCTGTGACCTCAATAGAAACAAAGGAATAATGAAGATGTTTTTCCTAAAGTTATTTAGTTGAAATGGCTGAAACAATAAAACCGTAGCAAGGAGAACTGATTTAAAATAGAATAAACAAGACTTTGAAGGTGGCAGAGTAGATACCCAGCATCAGCATGCCTGCCTCTTTAGACTCTGAAACAGAATCTTCCCTCCATAGCTGCAGGGAGAGGTGAGATGGAAGGAAAAGCAAGCAATGGCAACAGAGATCAGGAGAGTTAGTAGATACCAGAACTCCAGATTCCTAAACTAAACCATAGACCTAACATTTTTAAACAGAATTGGTAAGGGAGAGAGAAATTTCGCACCCCACCCTAAGTGGATCCAGAGTGAAAGAGGAAAGTTAGCCTCTAGACCACCAGTGGCTCTCAACCTCCCTCATGCTGTGACAGTTCCTCATGTAGAGGAACCGCCCCCAATCATAATATTATTTTTGTTGTGGCTTCATAACTGTAATATTGTTACTTTTATGAATCAGAATGTAAGTACTTGATATGCAACCCATGTAGGGACATGACCCACAGTATGAGAACTGGTGCTCCGGACACTCTACTGATGAACTAGCTAGCACTCTAGGGAAGTGATGCTTTAGATGGGAGCCCTGCACTGTGCAGCAAGCAGATGCTGGAGGAGTGACTTGCAGCACAAGGGACAAAGTTGCATCAGAAAAAATCTCCATAAAGACCACACTACATTAAGATCTCCCATCATGCCTCTCTTCCAGAGGCATTTAAAGGCCCATAGGTTTTTACAACTCCTGAACACAAAAATCCTCATCTTGCCCTCAGGCTAAGGGACTGACTTCATACTTTATTAGAAGCCGTGCAGACAAGAGGGGGTAGAGGGGAGATGAGGTGGCATAGATGCATGCTCTGCAATGAAAACCCATCTCTGCAGAGAAATCAGGGCACAGACCCTATGGCAGAGGAAAGTCGGAGGCTGGAAATCTTAGGGAAGTGTCAGCCAGGAAACTGGTAAGGGGAGAAAAGTCAACCACAAGCATAAATCCCAGCTTGAGTTGCAGCCTGAACTTGGCTTTGATGATGGTTATCCCATCCGGTTCCCAGCTCCCCTTTCCCTCACCTAATTGAGGATGGAGGTCAAGTACCCAAGTGTGTGTTACTTCTGTTGCTTTCTCCCCTTTAAATGGTCACGAGAGTTTAAGCCTAGGGGATAATTACCCACAAAGAGAAGAAATAGTGGTTGCAAAAGGAGTGGTAAGGTCAGAGCTCTCATAGTCTTCCCACCAATAAGAGCTCAAGACTAAACACATCCACTGTCATGTTCTACCACAGAACATTCAAGAAGAACAAAGGTTCCAGGAATCCCAAACAGGCAGGGGTACCTAGAGAGAACTTGTATCAAAACAATAAATAAAAAATAAAAAACAATGTTCATAGCATGATTAACCTGATGTAATTATACAAGAATAATACAATTAGATATAAATCAATACATATAACAGCACAAAAATAGACTCAAAGATAGAAATTACAATGTCATCTCATTAGCTGTAGAAAAAAAGAAATTTGACAAGTTCATCATCACTTCAAGATAAAAGTAAGACTAGAAGGATCAAGCTTCCCCATAGTAAAAGTTTTATTCAACAAACATAGACAGCACTATATGAATGGGAGAAAGAGACACTTCTCTATAAAATCAGAAACAAGATCAGGGCAGCCACATTCTCCACTTTTTTCAATAATGTCCTTGAGTCTTAGCAACAATGAGGGGACATAGGAATCAAGAGAGAAACTGGAAAGGTTGTGGGGGTCCTGCTCAGGTTACAAAGGAAAGTTGGTTCAACTCAAATTAGTCAGCAAGGAGGGTTCAAAGTTCAGGAGTCTAATGTCAAGTGGTTAAATTTTTACAAATCAACAATGAACAAACAAAAGGTCCAATCAATTTTATAAGTAACAGTAGCAAATCTTTAAGAAATATATGATTGCTTAAAATCAGGTGGTGGGCAATGGTGGAGCATGCTTTAACTCAGTCTGCAGAGGCCAGCATGGTCTATGGAGTGCCAGAGTGTCATAGAGAAACTCAGTCTCAAAATAAAGCAAAACAAAGAAGACGATGACGATGACAATGACAATGATGACGACTATGATGATGATGACAATGATGACGACGATGATGATGACAATGATGACGACGATGATGATGATGATGATGATAGAAAGTAGTATATGATCATTGCCTTCTGAAGACTATTCCAATGAAGAAACACATGAGGTGTTCTTCTGTCTTCCATTAATAACACACAGAATATATGGTATTTGAAAAAATCTGAGTCCAAGACACTGTAGGAAATGACACAGAATAGCTCCACAGGGCACAAGAGCCCATCAGGATTGACCAGATCTGTGTGTAACAGACTTATAAAAATATCTAATAAAAGATGGCACACATTTATGATTTTCTAAAACAGAGAAAAGAATTAAGATAGAAGACAAAATGCATGAGGACTTCCTTCACTGCATCAGGGGTTTCCAGCAAAAACACACAGCAGCCTTTACTCCGTAGGGACGCATCCGCATTTGCTATAGAGAAGGAACTGCGACAGACTATTGCATCACTGTTTCCATTCAACAATTTAGGTCCAAGGAAAAGAAAGCAGCACGCAGCAGAGGGAAGAAGGAAAATTGTCATTGCACAGGACTTGATTCTTTGCATTTAATTTAAGGGAATCTATAGATAAGCTATTTGAAAGGTGTAAAAGCTCACTAATTTTGAAAATCAACAAGTGGATCTGAGTGAATGATTTTAAAAAGTTAGGATGGCTTTGGGGATCAAAACTCAACCCTTGACCACATGGCAGGCACAAGGCCAGTCCAGGCTACTTGAGACGATCTAAAACCACTCATAGCCATATAAACAACAGGCTGTCTTGTTCTCTAGCTTGCTAAACTATCCTGTGGAACCACTTGTTTAGATGGCCAGTGCAGAAGGCAAGGAACTCTAAAACTTTACTCTGATGGTGTCATCAAGCCCACCCTGCCTTCCAGATACCTCATCTGTAAACATCATAGACTGCTTCCAATTTCTTGGTCTCTCACAGTGGGGCCTAAATTTTAACAAGTGGTTTTGTGGGAAGTGAGTGGAAACTATGTTGAGACTGAATCAGGTGGTAAGAAAAACATGACAGTGTTATGACAACTCAGAAGGGAAAACTCTGAGAAACTCTGCCACCATGACACTTAGTAGCAGACTGAGAAGTGCTCAGTGTAAGGACCATGTAAGCCACTTCATCAAGTGCAGTGGTTCCCTCTAAGTAATGGAGAGTTTACGGATAGCAACTCAGTGTGCGCTCTCTGGCCCTTTACTGACTGAGCCATCTTCTCAATCCTGTATGACTGCTTTCATACTGTATGACTGACAAATTCATTCCCTTCCTCGTGGTTAGCAAAGGCTTACTTCAAGATCTGTCCCGATATCTCTCCTCTCTTTTCCTACTGAGCAGACAGTCTGTGGATTGTTTCTTGCCCTCCGGATAGGACATCTGGCTGGACTGTTTGTTTCCTCCTGATTAGCCTTCTAAGCTCCTTCAACATTTGACTTCTGTGACCATAGGTATACTATGGTTCACACCACGCTCTGATTCCTAGGGATTCCCCCAGACTTTTGTTGTCATTAAAACATGCCAAGGACCCATGGACTCATTCTTTTGCTTTTCCCACAACATTTTATTTGAGGATTCTGAAAGTGAACTCTATTTAGTCTTCTCTGGAGATAATCTGTGGACTTGCAAAAGACATTAGCAAAGAATTTAATAAAAATGGATTAGGATACATGGTCCTGAAGCTACTTCAGCAGCTATTCAACACCTTGAAGGAAGACAGCACATTTCTTGAAAAACATAAAGAATAGATTATTCTACAGGAGAGAGCAGAAGATGGTAAGACTTCACTGAGATGGAACAGCTTTGACTCGAGGGACCAGTGAGGCCTCATGGGAAAGGGAGCGAGGGCGTGGGGGCCCAAGAAGAAGGGTATTAGGGGTGGAAGAAGTGGAGGTCATTTGGGAGGAGGAGATGCTGTGACTAAAGCCAACTAGGCAGAAAGCAGTGTCCAGGCGACTAGGATCTTTGTGACAAAATGCTTGACACAGGCAACCTGGAGAGAAAAAGCTTCAATCTATTAATGTGTGGAGCATAGAGCAGAACAGCTCAGAGCTTGGTGGTGGGAGCACGGGGCAGAGAACGTCCGCATGGAAGAAGCAGAAAGCATACTGGGAACCAGGGGCTGGGAGTACTTCATAAGACTGTCCCAGTGACAAAGTTTATTATATAGTTGAAAAGGATAGTCTTGGTCATGTGGGTACTTTTAGCTGCAAAAGACAAAAAAAAGCCTGTGAGAGATGTTTCCGAGTCAAGTTATCACATCTAGGAAATGATGCATAAGTGGAAGAAGGAGAGAGATAAACATATTGTCAGCTCTCCCTTGGCACTTCTTAAAAACATAGGCAGCCCACAAAGTGCTTTGCAGTCATTATGCATTTGATGTCCACCCAACTAAAGGGGCAGGAACCCTCTCCATTTCCACACAACAGGCTCTTGACGATCAAGTGATTGCCCATCATTGCACACACGAGAAGCGTCTGCAAGTGTTGGAAGGCAGAGATTCCAGTTTCAGAGAGGACACTACACAATGTTGCAGATACTCTGTGGAATCCAGGAATCCAGGCACATGGAGATCCAGGAGCCCACTGGATGGAGGGTGAAAAACAGGAAAGGAAGACCGTGTCTGCAGTTACATCTCTCCATGAATCCTTGTCTCAAGACAGAGAAAGCCTTAGAGGAAGTGATTAGTCATCCCTGGAGACTATACACATTACACTTCCTGTGGGGTGGAAGAAGCCCAGACTCAGAGCATTAACCCAGGAGAGCACACAGCAATGGGCATACACCACTTTATCTAGGATTTTGATGCTCTGGGCAAGGACATGAGTGACGTGCTCATGACTTTTTCAGGCTCACTAAACTAGTGCTCTCCCACACAGGGTGAGCTGCCTGAAAGTGTTGCAGAGAAAAGAGAACTGAGGGAGCACAGTCCCCTATTGAGTCAGAAGGTAAACTGACCAAGGATGGGGGGGAAGGCTCAGAGGGCAGAAGAGAGGAAAAAGACGTGGGAGCAAGGATGGGTGTATACGCCTCTGAGGAGATGAGGTAGCGGCTAGCAAAGACTATTTCTGAGGACCTCAGTCATCACCCCAGTAGGCACCAGTTCCTGTGCCAGGATAGGTAGGGTTGGCTAAAGTGAGAGACTTAAACATTTAGGGATGACTGAAAGCCATGTGGGGAAAGATAAGAAATGTGTTGAGTCTGGAGTGAAATAATTCACATCCCACCCACCCCTGTGGACCTTGTAAGAACACAGCAGCAACATGTGCCCTTCTGTTATGCCACAACTTTAGAATCAGCCCCGCTGCCCCTCCAGCTCACTCTCCCAACGGGATCATTCCCTGAATTCTTCCCAACTTCCTGAGGGACCATCAAAACTTCCCTCTTTACTGTGGATTATGGTTTTGCCTCTTGGTCTAACTCAAGGGCCCTTGAGATGATGTTCATGGCTTGTTTATGACTAAGTGAGCAGCAGCTTAAGTCCTGGAACTTTAGAAACACTGACTCCAGAGTCATGGTGCAGGGCTGGGGAAATAAATCAGTCATTATGTATGAGGACATGAGTTTGATCCCAAAACCCTTGTTTAAATAAAAGTCAAGCATGAGCTAGACACGTTTAATCCCAGTGCTGGAGAGAAAAGCAGACCTGTGGGACTCACTGGATGGATAGTCAGCCTAGCCCATTTGATGAATACCAAACCAGTGAGATCTTGGGGGGGTTGGGGGGAGAGAGAGAGAGACAGAGAGACAGAGAGTCAGAGACAGAGAGAGAATTTTCAGAGGAACACCAGTTGTCCCCTAATCTCCATGTATATATGAATATGCACACCCACACACATGAACACACACACACACACACACACACACACACACACACACAGAATTACACTGCATTAAAGAAACCCGGGAGGGCTGCAAACAGCCATGAGAGCAGGAATTAGTCAGTTTGGTCTAGAGACACTTCTCTGTTATATTCATCTCTGCCCTGTCCTGCAGATCCTATACTCCTGAAGGCTGACCTCCTGGGTCCTATAGAACAGGCTTCCTTGCCCACGTATTCCCAGCTGGGTTAGGTCAATGGAAATGGGTGTGAGTTTGAGGGTGGGTAGGACAGAGATCAGGATACTTATCCCTCCAGGTTCCTCCTGTGTGTTTCCAGGTGGGCACAAAAGGCTCCCAGTTCTTTCTGGAAGCTTCTTACACATCTATGGCCACAGCTTCAGCTCTACTATTGACATTTCCACCAACTACTATGTGCTTGTCCCACATTTAGAGCCATGCTGCTAGTGTCTGAGTGCTGCAGGGCTTCTGGCCTTGTCCTTTCACACCTTCTAAGCACTTCACTCGCTCTTCCTCCATTTCTGCACCTAGATGGGACAACTGTTTCCTCCCACAACCTCTGAGTCCAGCCCAATCCAGAATATATCCACATAGGATCAGTTCAAGAGAGGGGTAATGTCTACAGAAGTTGAAATTAGGAGTCCTAGGGCTGACAAGAAGTGGAGAATCTTTATCTGAATGTCCTCCTGGTATCCCCAGATATAACAAACTGAAAAGCAACTTCATTTTTGCCTTCTCCTCATTGGTCTCTGTAGGCTCTTCCACTGCCCCATAGAGTCTTCATTTAAGAATTCACTGTGTGTAGACTGCTTCTTATAGGACAGGGACTATGTTAGGCATTCAGAGATGCCTGGACCAATGTTCCATCTCCCTGTAGTCACAGTCATGTTAGGAGGAGTCCCCCAGCTGTTGGAAAACTATGTAACCTCTATCTGTGTAAAGAATCAGTAGGGGCCTCATGTGACAAAGCCCGGAGCAGCACTGCTGGCTTTTCTAACTTAGTCACACCTGAGCCCAGACCTAAAGGGAAGTTAGTGTCCATCAGAAGAGAGAGCAGCAGAGTGAGATAACCATCTAAGAGATGAATAGCTGTCCTGAACAGCTGAGTTCAGGACACATGGTGAATAGGCCTTGCTTTCAGTACTATGATTCCACCATGTAGCCTGTTTCCTGAGGTACCACCTTGCCACAAAAGGCCATCTACCACAAACCCATCCTTGGATTGTTTTATGAATTTGGCCTTCACAATCCAATCACACCTCAGAGCTCTGTGATGATTGAGAACAAACTTTCCAGGTGTGAGACTTGGCAAGACCATAATAACACCTCAGGATACTGATGCCATTGCTGTGTGAGCAGTATCCAGTGCAATCTCACTGTACTGCACTCCACTTCTAGTCCTATTAATGGATGCTCCTGAGCTCTGTAGTTACTTTGTCATGCAAGTTTGGGATTTCTAAACCACAGGCTGTGTAACCAGGTGGGGTGGCTACTACCTGTGAGGCCCACACTAGTCATGCTGAGGTGTGAACTCTGTTACAAGCCTTAGGCCACTTTGGGCTACACATCAATGAGTCAGGCCAACCTAGTGTAAGAGTTGTCTTAAATGAACAAACCACTACAGGTTCTAGAAAGTCATAGGTGTGTACAGGCTGTCTGTCACAGGAGACTCATCTATTTTCAGTTCCGTTTCCCTTATCAACAGCAGCAATGGAAGAGGATAAAACAGAGCAAATGCTAGCTCACATGTACATGTCTATGTTAATTAAAAAGAAAAAAAGAGCTAACCTTCCCTTCAGTTTCTCTTGAAAGATGCAGCACATGAAGGGGGCATGACCTTACACAGCAGAACTCTAGGATGACTTCAGTTTCCACTCCCCCTCAAATGAGGTAGCTTAATACAGACTGAAGCCCTGCCACCAGGTAGCTCCATGCTTGAAGACAAGGTGATCCATGCCCACTCTCCATTCCTAGTGGA
>JADRCH010007893.1:0-11992 GCA_019843965.1 Rhynchomys soricoides
ACAGTGCTGCTCCCAGAAGCCATGGGATACTAAGTGAAAATCTCAGTAAAAAGGTACAGGCTCCTAGCCTGTTAATTATTGGTCAGAAAAGTTCTCAAAGAAGCCAAAATAACACAGGCTATTGTCATCACTCTTGGCTGCCCACCACAGTGTTGGTTAGATACTGTTACTGAAGATACATGGACTTTGAATGCAGGACATAGAGAAGTCAATCTCCAATTGGGTAAGAAACTTCCTTCTTGCTGCATAGCTTTCATACTGCTGAAAGACCCAACGCAGATCACTGAAGGAGAAAAGATATCAATCGTCTCATCCAGTGATGGACACAATTGACTTCCAGGCAAGATGTACCAACTGTTTCAGTAGTGCCATGGCTGTTATTAGAGATAACAACCATTCTCTGCTTGGAGAAGGAATTTTATTCTAGATATATAGACATGGCCAAAAGCCCATGGCTTAGAAAGTCATAAACGCTAGGGGGAAATTACTGCACATGTTTTTATTAAATGATCATATTTTCAAACT
The DNA here is from genome assembly GCA_019843965.1 of Rhynchomys soricoides. NCBI lineage: Eukaryota > Metazoa > Chordata > Mammalia > Rodentia > Muridae > Rhynchomys > Rhynchomys soricoides. The sequence goes on from JADRCH010007893.1 coordinate 526, forward strand.
GCCTTCTAAATATTTCTATTTATACCCGCAGATTAGTGCTGTTCTTAAACATAGTCAGAGAAGCTTCCTTTACAGACAGCAGTAGGCCTTCATCAAAGTTGCAAGCAACAGTGGGTTTCAGATCTGTTTGGATTGTCCTAAATTCTCACCTGTCTCCTACAGAATACCTTGCCCAGACTCCCATTATTACTGGACATGGCTGTGGGCCCAGAAGTCACAGATCATGACTTTCTTCAAATCTAACTTGTTTCTATTTGTATATTTGTAGAAAAGAACTCAAGCTTGATTGTGTAGATCTGGAACCATTTAGACAAACAACTATAGTAGCAAAAATGATGGAGTGGATGTCAGCAGTGTCTCAGGCCATGAGCTCAATGGGAAGATTACCTTGGTAGAGACATCTGAATCTTCTAATAGCATGTGGGTGGTTGTTTTCTGTATAAGTTTTCTATTGCTGCATTACAAATCACCATTGGGAAGCTCATCTAGCCTCGTCCTTATCCCCCTCAAGACTAGGAATGACCTGGCCTGTTTGTTAAAGTCTAATTTGAGAGGAAACTGCAAATATTTTCAAATGATGTCAAAGACCAGCTTTGACATCCAGGGTAAACTGAGGCAGGGCATAGAGTCAGTGATTGTTTAGATTTTTCTCTGATGAAATGATGGCTGATCCTCTAGAGTTATCGAAATACACCCCTGGGACTGCAGGAAACTCTCTGGAGGTAGTGAGCAAATGGGGAGAAATATCTCTCTCTCTCTCTCTCTCTCTCTCTCTCTCTCTCTCTCTCTCTCTCTCACACACACACACACACACACACACATACTGAATGAAGCAAGCTTCAACAAACTCCAACAACTTTGTTTTTTTTTTTTTCTCCCACCGCGGATATATCCCAGCAAAATCTTTCAGGCAGTACGGAAATGACAATATGACTACATTCAATTTTTCTTCTAGATAGTGATTTAAAAAAAAAAAAAAGTTATGTTCCCCAGAACCTAACATAAAAAATATTTTATGTATTACATTAAAAAAATCATTTCCAAGAACCCACATACATTTCTAACTAATCAATGTGTTATAGATTAACAAAGTACAAGCAAGCAACATAATTATCTCAGCTAGTGTCTCTACTGACAGACTGCAATTTGGGATTACAAAGTGACAATTATTTTGTTATTTCTCTTTTAAAAAAATGATCTTACAAAAATTCTAAAAGAATCATAAATCCAAACTTTTATAAGAAAAATCAGTCTATGTCTGTCTGAGTCAGCTAGTAGGTGGAGCCTCTCAGAGAACAACATCTCCTGTCTGCAAGCATAACAGAGTATCATTAATAGTGTTAGAGACTGGTGGATGCCCATAGGATGGGCCTTAGGGAAGAATTAGAGGAAGGAGTGTGGGCCCAAAGGGGATAGGAACCCTGCTGGAAAACCAACAGAGTCGACTAACCTGAACCCTTGGGGCTCTCAGAGTCTGAACCACCACCCAAAGAACATACACAGACTGGACCTAGGCTTCCCTGCTCATATGTAGGAGATGTGCAGCTTGCCCTTCATGTGGGTCTCAAAAACCGGATCTGGGGCTATGCCTATATGTGGGATATGTTCTACTAGCAGGGCTGTCTTGTCTGGCCTCAGTGGGAGAGGAAGCACCTAGCCTCAGAGAGAGTTAAAGTGCCAGGGTAGGGGAGAAACCCAGAGTGGACCCCACCTGCTGAGAGGAGAAGGAGATGTAGGATGGGGGAAGAAATGGGAGGGATACCTGGGAGGGGACAGTGAGTGAGACATTTATTACTGTCTCCCACCAACAATGACTAGTATTAAAGTAATAACTATGAGATTTGTGGATATTAAAAATTTATGGCCCTTGGTATGTATATTGAAATATTTTTTATTATGGGCATAAGTGAGAAATATCAAGTAACTTTCCACATTATAACAGGTCAACATCCTAATTTTGAATACAAAAATGATCTAAAAGTGAGCATACCTCAAAAAAGGAAGGTAAAAATGTGAAGAATAGCTTGTTAATTTCATGCGATCCATATTTGTTTTACCCTGTTTATATCATCTTTTAACTATAGCTGGTTCAGTACAGTGAATGTGCAAAATAAAACAAAAGGATCCATCTCTATATGGCAGAGACCTGAAAAAGAAACAGTGAGCATAAGCTGAGGCAGAGGGAATTTTCCATCTTTCCTTCATCCTCCCTCTTTCCTCACTTCTTTCTCATTCTTCTTCTTGCCCCTTCCTCCCTTCCTTGGTTTTTTTTCTCTTCTTTCTTCCTGCCTCCCTCTCCCTCCTTTCTTCCTATTCTCCCCATTCCAATGATTCTTACCTTCCTTCATTTTATGTCTTCTAATACCTTATTTATTTTCTTATTTAATTAAAATTGCTATGTTGTTAGGGTAAATCTCCAAACCAGTTAAGCCCATGCAAAGGAAACACAACTAAATTAATATTTAGAAAATTTGACTGAGGAAGAATCTAAACTTTTGTTAATTACCTTTTTATCACCATGACAAAAAAACAAGATACCTGTCTTTTAATAATCTTGGATCTTTTGAAGAACTACACAAAAGATGTATCTGGGCACATCTTCATTACATGCTTCTTTTTTTCATTTTTGAACTCCTAAATATCATGCAGTATTATTTATATTCAGTAAAAAGAACTTTCTCTCACTGGTTTTATTGAAGACAATGGGATGACAGGGTGGCTCTGTGGCCAGGTGCTTGTCACATAGGTGTGAGGACCTGGCTCACAACCCAGGTACCACAAAAAGCCAGATGCAGAACCAGCATGGACTGTACTTGGAGTGATGCTGTGGATTTGGAGTGTGGATTTGAGTGTGGAGAGATGGAAGGAAACAAGAGAATCCCACAACAGCCTAGCCTAGGTAGCATTTCATGAGTAGTGCTGAACAACAACAGACCTTGTCTCAGATCTACACCCAAACTTATCTTCTGATATCCACCCACATACCATGACAAGAGAAGTTGCCTTCTAACATGAACATGAACGAATATACGAACATACAAAGACACCTCATACACATGTATATAAATCTTGGATCTATAAAAATGAGGTAGCATGCCAAGAATTATGTTACTTTTCCTCATTGAACCATTTTTCTCTATTCCCTCTCAGATAATGCTTTCGTTGGCTGTGTACGAAATTGAGGGATCAAGTTGTTCTTGAAATAACATGCATTCTCTTCATACTGCATCCACAATGCACTCCCCACCTCACACCTCAAAAAGAATAGAGGGTAAATGTTTAATACGGTAGACTGCAAGAAAAATCTGGTTGGTGGTGTACATCTTTAATCCCAGCACTTAGGAGGCAGGGGCAGCATCAAGACAACCAAGAATAGAGAAATCCTGTCTCAAAAAAAAAAATATTGAGAAGGGTCCTTTAAGACACATGTGATGCTCTAGTAAATTTTCTGCTGACACCAACTCTCTGTGGGTGAAGGAGCAGGTGCCCTTTGAGCAGCAGTATACACTCTGCTGAGCTGATTTGCATATGGAGTCATTATCCAACAGCCCAATCTCCTTTAAGGGCAGCTGCCAGAAGCCTAAGAAGCATCCTCTCTTCCAGCTCTCAGAGATGGAGACAGACACACTCCTGCTATGGGTGCTGCTGCTCTGGGTTCCAGGTGAGGATGCAGAGAAGTGTTGGGAGCAATCTCTGTGGCCATCATGCTTTTCCATGCCTCTGGGCTCTTGATCATTATAATTAATACATTTGTAATTGGTTTTAAGTTTCCTGATTCCCCCTCATTTTCTGGTTTCTCTTCGTGATGTCCACCGTATTCTTGAAATTTTTCAATGAAAAGGTCCTCTGCTGGGAAGGTTTTTATACATATATTACAATAGTCTGTGTGTTTATCATTCCAGGCTCCAATGGCGACATTGTGATGACCCAGTCTCCAGCTTTGGCTGTGTCTCTAGGGCAGAGGGTCACCATCTCCTGCAAAGCCAGCAAAAGTGTTATTTCAGGTAGTAATAGTTATATGCACTGGTATCAACAGAAACCAGGACAGCCACCCAAACTCCTCATCTATCGTGCATCCAACCTAGCATCTGGGGTCCCTGCCAGGTTCAGTGGCAGTGGGTCTGGGACAGACTTCACCCTCACCATTAATCCTGTGGAGGCTGATGATACTGCAACCTATTACTGTCAGCAAAGTAAGGAGATTCCTCCCACAGTGCTTCAGGGCTGAATAAAAACCTCCTGGGCTTGCAGATCACTGAGGCTCAGTCTCTCAGTTCTCTTTACTCTCTGACATCACAACACAGAGCTCTAGGCTTGTTTGGAAAAATATCTTAAACAATGAAACAAGTTTTATAAACAATATATGTGTCTTCCATCATTCAGGATTTGTAATTTAATTATTTCCCAACAAAATATATGATTGTTTTCATTATGATTTATCATTTACAGCTTCATAACTTGTTATATATCTTTGGATACTTTTAATTTCTCACCTCACTCCCTGAATACTTCTCTGCCTATTTCCTCCATCCTCAGCATCCTCCTTTGACTTTCCAGTCACGGAAGGTTTGCTGACTCTTATTTATGATTCTGAAAATAGTTAAAGATAATAAATACAAATTATGTCACTAAAAAATTGTGTTCACCTAAGACAATTACTGTAGTGGGTAATTGTAGTGGGGTGTAAAAGGACACCCTGAAGATTTTAGTGCTTTCTTTTCTGCAGGTTGAGTCTGGGACTCAAACTCAGGTGATCAGTTTTCTGTGAGCATGCTTCCTGGTACAGGCTGAGCAACCGTGCCAGCCTGGGGTACTATTTCTTTTCCTTTAATCATTTATTTTCATTTTAAATTGTATACATGGGTGGAGGGGAGCAAGTGTGAGTGCTCATAGCAGTCAGAAGAGGGCATCAGATCCCAGGAAGCTGGAGATACAGGAGGTTTTGAGCTAGTGGATGTAGGTGCTGGAAACCAAACTGGGGTCCTCTGCAAGAACAAGAAGTACTCTGAACTACTAACTCATTTATTCACCACTGATCTACCATTTATTATGCTACTCCTTTATATTTAATAACCCCTTTTCCCCTAAAAGAATGGAAGAATTGATTGGAGAATAGTTGTCCATCATTTAAGTTAAGAAGAGCACTGAGTAGTTGATCTTGTCAGTTAATCTTTCAGATAGAGGCTAACATTCTCATCCCAGTGTTTTTATTCTCCAGTTGCTTGTATTTGCTTGCCCTCACAAACAGCCAACTATTGTCACTTAGCAACACAGGCTGTGATCTGTGACAAGAGACCTCTGCCTGGGCCACCAGGACTCCATAGCTAAATAGTGCTGGGAGAGAGTTAGCTTCCCATGAGTGTGGAAAAGCCAGTGAGAGTGGATTTTAAAAGCAACACTGCACAGCGTGACTTGACCAGAATCCTTGGGACACAAGGACTGAGGATCAGCTGGAGAGAAGGAGCCTTCCAGTTTCCATTTGTGGCAGAAGACCTCTACCTGGGCCACCAGCGTTCCATAGCCAAAGAGCACTGGGAGAAAGCTAGCCTTCCAGGACATTGGAAAAGCCTGTGAGAGCGAGTATGAGAAGCAACACAGCTCAGCAGAACTAGCTCGGAATCCATGGGACATGCGGACTGAGGAACAGCCAGGGGAAGAAGCCTCTGGTTTCCATCTGTGACTGGAGACCTCTGCCTGGGCCACCAAGGCTCCATGGCCAAATAGGGTCTGGAGAAAGCCTGACTTCCAATGCAAGCCTGAGTGCTCATGAGGACACACTTCATATCCCAAGGAAACAGCAGCTGAGGAGTGGTCTTCAGGTTTCTTTTGGTGGCCAGGAAGCGGATCCAGTGACACAGGGCTACATGATCAAATAGAGCCAGGAGATAGCTGAAATCTCAGGAGTGCCAACACACCTTCAAGCATGGACAAGACCACCACTTCTGTTCAAATTCAATGGATCAAGAGGGGCCCTTGCAGAGTCATCAGGACACACGAACAAAGGAACAGCTGGGGACCAGATCCTTCTGGTTTCTGTCTGCACCCCAGAGCTGACCCTGTACCACAGCTCTCTGAACCCAAATTCCTCTCAGAGAGAACAAGTTTTCAAGGAGTATTGACACGGAGGCTTATAGGAAAGAAAAGCCACAGTGAGAGAGTATGAGACCAGCTAACACCAGAGATAACCAGATGGCAAAAGGCAAGGGCAAGAAAATGAGAAACAGAAACCAAGGCTACTTGGCATCAACAAAACCCAGCTCTCCCACCACAGCAAGCCCTGGATACCCCAACACAACAGAAAAGCAACACTCAGATTTAAAATCCCATCTCATGTTGATGATAGAAGATTTTAAGAAGGAAATAAATAACTCCCTTAAAGAAGTACAAAACAACACAGGTTAAAAAACTAGAAGCCCTTAAAGAGGAAACACAAAAATCCCTTAAAGAATTACAGGAAAACACAATCAAACAGATGAAGGAAATGAGCAAAATCATCCAGGAACTAAAAATAGAAATAGAAACAATAAAGAAATCACAAAGGGAGACAACTCTAGAGTTAAAAACCTAGGAAACAAACCAGGAGTCATAGATGCAAGTATCACCAACAGAATACAAGACATAGAAAAGAAAATCTCATGGAAGGAAAGAGCATGCTGGTTTCCACCTGTGGCGGGAGAACTCTGCCTAGGCCACAAGGTCTCCATTGCCAAAGAGCACAGGGAGAAAGCAAGCTGCCCATCTGTGTGGAAAAGCCAGCGGAAGGAAGACTCGAGACGCAGGAATTGAGCAACAGCTTGGAGGTATGATCCTGCAGGTTTCTGCCTGGGCCACCAACCTCCATAGCCAAACAGTGCAGGAGAACACGAACCACCCACATTTGTGAAAAAGCCAGCAGGAGGACTCCAGATGCAGGGACTGAGGAACAGTCTGGAAAGAGAAATGGTCTCCAAGGAATACTGACACCTGGGCTTGTAGAAAAGACAAGCCACAGTCAGAGAGAGAAAGACCAGCTAATATAAGAGATAATCCCATGATGAAAGGCAAGGGAAACAACACAAGGAATAGAAACCAAGAATACTTGGCTTCATCAGAACCGAGCTCTCCCACCACAGACAGCCCTAGACCCCTAAAACACCAGAAAAGCAAGACTCAGATTTAAAATCACATGTAATGATGATGATAGAAGATTTTAAGAAGGAAATGAATAACTTCTTTAAGGGAAATACAAGAGAACACAGATAAACAACTGGAAACCCTTAAAGAGGAAACAAGAAAAACCCTTAAAGAATTATAGGAAAACACAATCAAAGAAATGAAAAAAAAACATTCAGGAATTAAAAACAGAAATAGAAACAATAAAGAAATCACAAAGGGAGACAACTCTGGAGTTAGAGAACATAGAAAAGAAATCAGGAGTCATAGATGCAAGCATCACCAACAGAATACAAGAGATGGAAGAGAGAATCTCAGGTGCGGAAGATGCCATAGAAAACATGGACACAACAGTCAAAGAAAACACAAAATCCAAAAAGCTCCTAACACAAAACATCCAAAATATCCAGGATGCAGTGAGAAGACGAAACCTGAGGATAATAGGTATAGAAGAGAGTGATGCATCCCAACTTAAAGGACCAGTCCATATCTTCAACAAAATTATAGAAGAAAACTTCCCTAACCTAAAGAAAGAGCTAAACATGAATATACAAGAGGCCTACAGAACAACAAATAGACTGGACCAGAAAAGAAATTCCTCCCATCATATTATAGTCAAAACACCAAATACACAAAACAAGGAAAGAATATTAAAGCAGTAAGGGAAACAAGACAAGTTACATATAAAGGCAGAACTATCAGAATTACACCAGACTTCTCACCAGAGACTATGAAAGCTAGAAGATCCTGGGCAGACCTCATACAGACTCTAAGAGAACACAAATGCCAGCCCAGGCTGCTATACCCAGCAAAACTCTCAGTAATCATAGATGGTAAAACCAAAATATTCTATGACAAATCCAAATTTGCACAGTATGTTTCCACAGACCCAGCCCTACGAAGAATACATGGAAAACGCCAACTAAAGGAGGGAAACTACACTCAAGAAAAAGCAACAAACAAGCTCAAAAGAAGATAGCCACACAAACAATATAAACTACATCAAAAATAAGAGGAAACAACAATCACTATTCTTTAATATTCTTAACATCAATGGTCTCAACTCCCCAAAAAAAAGACATAGACTGACAGACTGGATCAATAAACAGGACTCAGGATTTTGCTGCATCCAGGAAACGCACCTCCGTGTTAAAGACAAACACTACCTCAGAGTAAAAGGCTGGAAAACAATTTTCCAAGCAAATGACCCCAAGAAACAGGCTGGAGTAGCCATTCTAATATCGAATAAAATGGACTTTCAACCAAAAGTCATCAAAAAAGATGAGGAAGGACACTTCTTACTCATCAAAGGAAAAATCTACCAAGAAGAACTCTCAATTCTGAACATCTAAACCCCAACTGCAAGAGCTCCCACTTTCATAAAAGAAACTCTACTAAAGCTCAAAGCACACATTGCACCTCACACAATAATAGTGGGAGACTTCAATACCCCACTATCAACAGTGGACAAATCTTGGAAACATAAACTAAACAGTGACACAGTGAAAATAACAGATGCTATGAACCAAATGGGTTTAACAGATATCTATAGAACTTTTCATCCTGCATCAAAAGAATATACCTTCTTCTCAGCACCTCATGGTACCTTCTCCAAAACTGATCATATAATTGGTCACAAAACAAACCTCAACAGATATAAGAAGATTGAAATAATCCCATGCCTCCTATCAGATCACTATGGATTAAGGTTGGTCATGAATGGCAAAAACAACAAAAGAAAGACCACATACACATGGAAGCTGAACAATGCTCTGTTTAATGAAAACTTGGTCAAGGAAGCAATAAAGAAGGAAATTAAAGACTTCCTAGAATTCAATGAAAATGAAAATACAACTTACCCGAACCTATGGGACACAATGAAAGCAGTGTTAAGCGGAAAACTCATAGCTCTGAATGCCTCCAAAAAGAAACTGGAGAGAGCATATATTAACAGCTTAACAGCACATCTGAAAGTTCTGGAACAAAAAGAAGCTAATACACCTAAGAGGAGTAGAAAGCAGGAAATAATCAAATTAAAGGCTGAAATCAACAAACTGGAAACTAAAAGAACTATACAAAGAATCAACAAAACCAAGAGCTGGTTCATTGAGAAAATCAACAAGATAGATAAACCTTTAGCCAGACTAACCACAGGGCACAGAGACAGTATCCAAATTAACAAAATTAGAAATGGAAACAGAGATATACCAACAGACTCTGAGGAAATTAAAAAAATCATCAGATCCTACTACCAAAGCCTATATGCAACAAAATTGGAAAATCTGGAGGAAATGGACAAGTTTCTAGACAGATACCAATTACCAAAGTTAAATCAGGATCAGAAAAACCATCTAAACAGTCCCATAACCCCTAAAGAAATAGAGGCAGTCATTAAAAGCTTCCAACCAAAAAAAGCCCAGGACCAGATGGGTTCAGTGCAGAATTCTATCAGACCTTCAAAGAAGACCTAATACCAATACCTTTCAAGTTATTCCATAAAATAGAAACGGATGAAACATTATCCAATTCATTCTATGAGGCCACAGTCACACTGATCCCAAAGCCCCACAAAGGCCCAACAAAGAAAGAAAACTTCAGAACAATTTCCCTTATGAATATCGATGCAAAAATACTCAATAAAATTGTTGCAAACCGTATCCAAGAACACATCAAAAAGATCATTCACCATGATCAAGTAGGCTTCATCCCTGGGATGCAGGGATGGTTCAATACTGGGAAATCCATCAATGTAATCCACTACATAAACAAACTCAAAGAAAAAAACCACATGGTCATTTCGTTAGATGCTGAAAAAGCATTTGACAAAATTCAACATCCCTTCATCATAAAAGTCTTGGAAAGATCAGGAATTCAAGGAGCATACGTAAACTTAAGAAAAGCAATATATAGCACATCAGTGGCCAACATCAAACTAACTGGAGAGAAACTCAAAGCAATCCCACTAAAAACAGGGAATAGACAAGGCTGCCCTCTCTCTCCCTACCTATTCAATATAGTACTTGAAATTCTAGCTAGAGCAATCAGGCAACAAAAGGAAATCAAAGGGATATAAATTGGAAAGGAAGAAATCAAAATATCACTATTTGCAGATGATATGATGGTATACTTAAGTGACCGAAAAACTCGACCAGAGATCTGCTACAGCTGATAAACAACTTCAGCAAAGTGGCTGGATACAAAATTACTCAAGCAAATCAGTAGCCTTCCTATACTCGAAGGATAAACAGTATGAGAAAGAAATTAGGGAAATGACACCCTTCACAATTGTCGCAGACAATATAAAATATCTTGGTGTGACTAACCAAACAAGTGAAAGATCTATATGACAAGAACTTCAAGTCTCTGAAGAGAGAAATCAAAGAAGACCTCAGAAGATGGAAAGATCTCCCATGCTCATGGATTGGCAGGATTAACATAGTTAAAATGGCCATCCTGCCGAAAGCAATATACAGATTCAATGCTATCCCCATCAAAATCCCAACTCAGTTCTTCAGAGACCTAGGAAGAGCAATTCTCAAATTCATATGGAATAACAAAAAACCCAGGATAGCAAAAACTGTCTTCAACAATAAAAGATCTTCTGGGGGAATCAGCCTCCCTGACCTCAAGCTGTACTACAAGGCAGTAGTGATAAAAACTGTATGGTATTGGTACAATGACAGGCAGGTAGATCAATGGTATAGAATCGAAGACGCAAAAATGAACCCACACACATATGGTCACTTGATCTTCGACAAAGGAGCTAAAACCATACAGTGGAAAAAAAAGAGCATCTTCAACAAATGATGCTGGATCAACTGGCAGTCTACATGTAGAAGACTGCGAATTGATCCATTCCTATCTCTATGTACAAAGCTCAAGTCCAAGTGGATCAAGGAACTTCACATAAAACCAGATACACTGAATCTAATAGAAGAGAAAGTGGGGAAGAATCTCAAACACTTGGGCACAGGGGAATTGTTCTTGAACAGAACACCAATGGCTTGTGCTCTAAGATCAAGAATTGACAGATGGGACCTCATAAAATTACAAAGCTTCTGTAAGGCAAAAGACACTGTGAATAGTGCAAAATGGCAACTTACAGATTGGGAAAAGATCTTTACCAATCCTACATCTGATAGAGAGCTAATATCCAAAGTATACAAAGAACTCAAGAAGCTAGATGCCAGAGATCCAAATAACCCTATCAAAAAAATGGGGAAGTGAGCTAAACAGAGAATTCTCAACTGAGGAAACTCGAAGGGCCAAGAAGCACCTAAAGAAATGTTCAGCATCCTTAGTCATCAGGGAAATG
>JADRCH010007894.1:0-15183 GCA_019843965.1 Rhynchomys soricoides
TTTTTTTTTTTTTTTTTGGTTTTTGGAGACAGGGTTTCTCTGTGTAGCCCTGGCTGTCCTGGAACTCACTCTGTAGACCAGGTTGGCCTCGAACTCAGAGATCCACCTGCCTCTGCCTCCCAAGTGCTGGGATTAAAGGTGTGGCCACCACTGCCCAGCCTGGCCTTTCCTTTTTTGCACCTGCCTTTTCTGGGCAATGGCCACACTGTGGCTTGGCACTATGTGTGTGGTCTTATAATTCACTTAGAGTAACACTTTTAAGGTTCATCTGTATTATAACATGTGTTGGTACATGTTGGGCTGATGACATATGCAAGTCACAGTCTCATTCATTCATTCATTCATTCATTCCTTGTTAGTTACTCCAAAAAGTAAAACCCTTAGACCCATACAAAAACTTGCCTGTGAATGTTTACAGCAGCATTAGTAATACCTGTCCAAACCAGGAAAAAACCGAATGTTCTTCAGCAGGTGGATGGATAGAAAAGCTGGTATATTCAGAAAATAAAATACTACTCTTCAACACTAAGATAAAATGGACCACTGAGCCACAAAAAGATCTAGAAACCACCTACCCAGTGGCTCCCCCACAGCATGCATAATGAAGTCTTCTTATAAACAAGCAAGCAAACAGCAGGGATGGATAGCAAGATGGCTTAGCAGGTAAAGGCACCTGCTGTTAAGCCTGATGATTTGAGTCTGATCCCCAGGACCAGCATGGTAGAACAAGAGAACCAATTCCTACAAGTTGACCTCTGACTTCTGTGTGTGTATGTGTGTGTGTGTGCGCACACACAGAGTTAATTTAAAATGGGAACATCTTACATCCATATTACTAAGTCTAGAGAGGCTAAATAATGTGAGATGCCAGAACTATGTGACATTCTAGGAAAGGAAAATTATCACCGCATTGAGTGGGGTCAGGAGTTAGGGGTCAGGGGTCAGGGGCTGAGTGCTAAAGGTGGTGAAATGGTGGAGTGTCTGACTCCAGAGATTTGACATGTCTTTGTGATCTGTGCAAACCCACAGAAGGGCCAACCGGTAGCAAACTCTTGGACATGGAACAGACACAGACTTCAGACAGAACTGCTCTGTCCTCGTGGGTTCTTCAGCAGGGACAGTTGTGTGGCTCATGTGGTCATGTCTCTAAATGATATGGTGTATTTGTGTTGGGGGAGGAGCCGTGTGTGTGTGTGTGTGTGTGTGTGTGTGAGAGAGAGAGAGAGAGAGAGAGAGAGAGAGAGAGAGAGAGAGGAGAGGGAGAGATCGCTATATATTCCTCTCAGTTTTGCTATGATCCTAAAACTGCTCTTTAAAAATTGTTGAATTCCCATTTTTATTTTATCTTTTTGTTTGTTTGTTTGTTTGTTTTTTCGAGACAGGGTTTCTCTGTGTAGCCCTGGCTGTCCTGGAACTCACTCTGTAGACCAGGCTGGCCTCGAACTCAGAAATCCACCTGCCTCTGCCTCCCAAGTGCTGGGATTAAAGGCGTGCGCCACCACTGACCAGCTCAGTTTTACTTTAAAAGAATGGTTAAGAATTACTTTAAGCAATCTGCTCCAACTTTGTTCTTCCCTATCAATACTGCCCTGGCTGTTCTGGGTTTTTTGGTTTTGTAACACTGTGTACACATTAGAGTCAGTTTGCCACATCTACAATAATACACTTGCATCTTGACTGGGACTGCATTGAACCTATAGTTAGAAAAAACTGATATCATTTAAAATTTTTAGCTATTTTAATTTAATGTGTGTTTGTGTGCATGCATGCATGTCTGTGTACCACGTGTGTGCAATGTTCATGCAGGCCAGAAGAGGGCGACAGATCCCCTGGAGCTGAAGTTAGAGGAAGTTGTGAGGTACTGGACTTGAGTGGTATAAGCCAAAGATTGGTTTTCTAGAGTGCTTCTGACCACTGAGCCATCCCTCGAGCTCCCTCTTCATTAAAAACCAAACCAAACCAAACCAAACCAAACCAAACCAAACCAAACCAAACAGGCAAGCAAAGAAAACCAAAGTCATTTCTAAAGACGGACATCTGGGGCTGGAGAGATGGCTCAGAGGTTAGGAGCACTGACTGCTCTTCCAGAGGTCCTGAGTTCAATTCCCAGCAACCACATGGTGGCTCACAACCATCTGTAATGAGATCCACTGACGTCTTCTGGTGTGTCTGAGGACAGCTACAGTGTACTCATATACATTAAATAAATGATTTTTTTTTAAAAAAAGGAAAAAAGACGGACAACTGCTGTGTCTGAGGATCAACTCAGTGAATGACTATAGTGTGCTTGTCTGGTGTATGTGGAGTCCTGGGTTTGGTTTTAGCACTGCAAATGACTGATGCTAACACTGATGCCAACTCTGCCACTTGGACAATGCCTGCTCTAGCTCAGCATGAGCTAAGTCTCACCTTGACCAAAGGCATCAGCCATGATCCTGTTTCCAGGTCAGGACACATTCTGAGGTTCATGTGACACAAATTTGGAGAGAGACACAATGCAGTGCACAAGATAGCACTGGATGCACAATCAGGTGGAAGGTTCAGCCGGCACCTCCTGTATCCATACACATAACTACACACATACACACAAATGGGCAAACACATATATGCCTCCATGCACACATACATATGTGCACACACATGCCTGCCTACTCGTGCACACTTCCCCACACATGCACACATACATACACAACCAGAAAAACAAGTTGTTTTCTAAAGGGCTATAAACAGCCTTTCTGCTCTGTCTGTCTGTCATCTATTTATATCTATCTACCTATCTATCTATCCATCCACCTACCTACTTACATATCTATCTATCATCTATTTATTTATTTATCTATATCTATTTATTTTTTAATCCCCCCCCCTTTTTTTGAGACAGGGCTTCTTGTAGCCCAGGCTGGCCTCAAACTCACTGTAGCTGAAGATGCCCTTGTTCTCCTGATCCTCCTCCTTCTGCCTCCCAGGTACTAAAATTAAAGGTCTGAGTACCCATGCCTCCTTTTTGAGGAGTAGGGGGTAGGGGATTGGGAGTGGGGGATGGGGGTGGGAATGGGGATGGAACCAAGGCCTGGGGCATTCTGGGAAGTGCTCCTCTGTGTAGCTTCATCCCCAGCCTTGAGTTCTTCCTGCTTCCGCTTTTAAGAAAGGACATTTTTTTTCTCGTTTCTACTTCCTCTTTCTCTTCTGATGATGGTTTTTATAGTAAATTATGTCATGGAAGGCACAGCACAGAAGAATGAAAATGGCTTTGTTTCCCCTCAGGGCTAGCATTAACCCTCTCAACGTTGAGGACTTGATCTATGGGAAACGGGACTCACTATGTAGCCAGGCAGGTTACAGACCCACAGAGATCCACCTGTCTCTGCCTTCTGAGTGCTGAACGGGTGAGCCACTATGCCTGACTCTTTATCTAGCTTTAAAACTACATTGATAAACGATGCCCAGCGTGAATGACTAGAGAGATGTTTGTTTGTAAGAGTATTAATACATTTAATAAAACACAAAGGTTTAAGTGTGAGGAAAACCTCCAAATATTCATAGTTGTCACCTTCGGAGGGAGTGCAATTATCAGTTAGGTTTTCTTACGTTCCTTTTAGGAATCTGTATTGCCCTGGTCTTTTCCTTCCGTGATTAAGGGTTATTTAATGTCATTTTAGTGTGGTTCAAACCTGTAATCTCAGAATTTGGGAGGTGGAGACAGGGAGAGCGGGAGTTCAGGGCCAGCCTGGGCTACATGAGATCCTAACAACAACAACAAAGGATTTCAAATGTAATACATACACATGGGAACTTGGGCCTTCCCTCTCATAACCTCTACCCCTCAGTCTCCAGAGGGGAGAGAGTGGTGTGGCTGGATCAGACTGAGGCACATGGGACCTTGGCTGTGGTCAGAGGCCTATGATGAAGAAACTGAGGAGGCTGGGGAAATCCCCAGAGAGCCAACAGCGGTAACAATGCCTACTCCTAAACCCTGTTCCAATGGCTCCATTAAAACCCATCCACCCTTGCCAGGCTTGGTGGTGGATGCTTTTGATGCAAGCACTCAGGAGGCAGAGGCAAATGGATCTCTGTGAGTTCAAGGCTAGCTTGGTCAACATAGCAAGTTCCAAGTCAACCAGGACCACACAATGGGAGCATGCTCAAACTCAGTGATGGCTAGGACATGGAGTCCTTCCTGTGACATCAGGGCTAGAGGTGACATTGTGTAGCTCTTCCTGCATCGCAGCTTACAGCTTCTTCCTGTGCTCAGACCAATGCCAATGCGAGACCTGCTAGCAAGTTTCTTTCTGTGGCTCCTACTCTCTTTCCCACACCCCACATCTTGGCTCTCCAGTACCCCACGACCAAGGTCAGCTCTCCTTCACCACCATTCTCTTCAGCTCAACCCAAAGCCGACCCTCAATACCTTTATACACAAGACTCTCCAATGGAGAAGGCCATCCTGTCTGCCCTGGATCTTCTCATCTCTCCATTGTCTGAGGCGGAGAGACAATGCCTTCTCCAAGCCTTCATGCTGTCCTGTTTGTCTGTCTTGAGACTTAGTTTTGCTGTGACTTGCTCATCTGTTGGTGGGACTTGGGGAGTGATGGAATGAGTTGAGGCTAAAGCCTTGAAGATACTGTCCCCCTGTCCCCAAAGGTAGAGCAGGGTTATGTGGCCAATGGCAGCTACCCGTTAGAGCACCTAGGAGTCTTAGATTCCAGCACTGGGGCAGAGCAAGGAAGCAGCATCCACAGCATCAGGACCGCCCACCCCTTTACAGTCCTGGCTGGCTCAGGGAGGCACTCTGTGGTGGATATATAAAACAAACAGCCCACTCTCGGGTGCAAACTAAAAATAGGAAACTTGGAATCCAGCTTCCCAGACTCTCCTGGCCTGGACCACACAGGTGTAACAGCGGATATTGGGGGGACATGGGCCCTCACCCCGCACTCTGCAAGGGCCCCATGGGGAGGAGTCAAGGGAGGTCTGGGTTTCTGCCAGTGAGGGTTCTTTACACTCGGCTCCTTTGACAGCTCATTTCATTTATGACCCTGAGCTGAAGGGGCCACTGAAGTGCTCCAAGCTGGGTGTGGTGTGCTGGGGGAAACAGTTTCTTCCTGAGGCCATGCTGAGGGTCTGGCTGTTTGTGGCAGTGCAGTCTGGGGCAGGGAGGGGTGCTGGTTGAGAGAGAGGCAGATCTGGGTCTGTGTCAGGTCCTGTCCTCATGTCCCACAGCACCTGGCTCCTCCAGACTTCTCTTCCCTTGTGTCCCCCCCCCCCCCCCCCCGCAGGATAGGTCCTTCTCAGGACAAGAGTCAAAGCTATGGAAAGCTTTGTCACAGGGCGAGGGCCTTTCTGGGAGCTGCCTCTCAGTCTGCCACTAAGCCAGTCACAAATCAGCGAGGCAGTGGATTCCTTGATTCTCAGATGAGACACTGAAGACCTCAAGGCTTCCAGGCTGGCACAGACTGGCCTCCTCTCCTGGGCAGGCAGTGTGAGACCCTTTGACTGTGGACAGTGCATGAACCTGCCTGAGGCTTCTGAAGTTTCCTCCTCAGAATTCAGCTCTTCTTTCCAGGTCCCTAGTGGGGCCTGGGAGCTCAGGGTCTGTGTATGACTGTGCTAACATCTGGTACATGTGACCAGGAGGGTGGCTCTGAGGAGCAGAGGCAGGAAGCTGTTACTGTCACTGCCACTGCTGAGTAAGGAAACTCCAGGCAGGGCAAGATTGGCTCTCCTGAGCCTAGGGAGTTCTTCTTAATAGCAGCCCACATTCCTCTCCAAAGCAGGGGATTTAAGGTGGGAAGATTTGGTGGGGTGAGGGGGCTGACCTTTCTTTTCTCTCTGCTGCCTGGAAGTCAGTCCTGCCGCCACCTACAGGCCTCAGCGGTAACTGCATAGCTTCCTCCAGCAGGGGCCCTGCGTCCAGCTAATCCAGGACATCTCTTGGTCTGTTTCCTTTTGACAAGTGGGATGCAGGTGACAGGAGTTAAATACAATCAGGAGTTTTGCTCTTCAGTTGTAGGGGCCACCTACAGGTCCACCAAATAGAAGCACGTGGGCTGTGAGCCATGTTTCCTGTTCTAACCCAGGGAGAGGTCCGGCTGGGTGACCCACCCTGGGTATACCTGGGGACAGATCTTGTATTAGCTGTGGTTAAAATCCTGTAGCGCTGCCAGGTAGAAAGGGGTTCAGGGCCTAGGCTGGGAAAACAGGAACTTCTTGTTGGAGGTTGATCTTAGGTTGATACTACATCGGGGTAAGATCTTGGAACTTTAAAGTGGGTATCCCAAAGCTACCTCTATCTTAGGAAAATCTGTATGTCCCACCTGGTCAGGGGCACAGGCTGAGGGTGGGGTTCTGGGTAGAGGGGGATTGTCAAGCTAGGTCCCCACACCATTATCCACAGCCCCACTTTTCAGGCTATGGTCTCAGCTTGGCAACTATCAGCTCCAGGGAGCCATGGAGGCCATGACAGCTCTCTTTGCTACTCAGAATGATCTCATCTCCAAATGAACGCTTTGCAGTCCTGTCCTCTCTGCTGCCAGTGTTCCAGCGAGCAGACCCCAGTGGGGGTGAGAGGTGCTGCTACCTCGTAGGGGTTCCCCAGAGGAATCCTTATTCCCCACCGCCCCTTACTCTGGGAAGGTCTTCACTCAACAGGGGTTTCCACTCCAGAGGGGCTTCCAGCACACGCATCCCAGGAAGGCTCCCACTGAGAACATGGTGGCCAGCTGCTCCTTCAACCTGTCCCTCCCCAAATCTGCATCCAGGTGACAGATAGGACGATGCAGTGGTTTCTGCCTCTGAGTGATGAACATAGCCAGCTGACGGAGAGAGGGTCAGTGTAATCTTTAAGGCCCATCTGATGTTCTGAGGTCCTAGCCCAGCCAGGAAGGCGGCCTTCCAGGGTCTCTGTAACCACTTTGAAGGAGTTGGATGGCGAACTCCCCAGTGCCGGAGCATCTGCCCACCCAGCCAGCTCAACCATATCCAGTGCCTATCTCCAGCCCAAGAGTAGGAGGTCCCATCCTCCTTCCCAACTCTAGAAGCCTGACGCGGCCCTTCGAGGAATCTGTTATATTATATATTGTAACAAATACAATTTCCATTTTACAGTTAAATAGTACCCAAGATGGGCAGTTGACCTGTACAAGCAAGTTGTGCATAAAAGACAAACACACAAGCAGCCTATAGTGCATAGCAGGCCCTCTCCCATCCCTCAGCTTGGAGCCCACTTCAGGAAGACCTGCTCACAGCAGGTAAGATACCTCAGGGTAACAATGTCACAAAGGATTGGGACCCACTCGCATACTTTGTAACATTGTATCAAACCTCAGGTTCCTTGTGCTTTCAAGTAGCACTTTAAAGTAGCCTTGCAAATAAGGACTCTTTCATTCTTTCTTTCTTTTCTTTTCTTTTCTTTCTTTCTTTACCAGCCCAGGCTGCCTGGGCTCATTGTAGGACCCACAACAGATTCAGCCCTTATTGTTAATCAGGAATGAGAAAGAGGTGATGGGGGCAGGGTGTCTTTCTATATCCACCTGCACTTGGGTATCAGGAAGGGGAGTTGTCTGGGAGGGCTTATACAGTGCTAGGTGCTGGGACCCTGAAAGTACCTTTCTTGGTGATCTGGGACAGTCTGCACCATGGACCAGTAGCGAAGCAGGTAGGAGGACAATGGGTCATAGCTGCTTCCTGAGAAGAGGCGAGAAGGCCCCTCTGGGGGCAGGGAGTTGGAAGGTTACCTCAGCTACTTCCAAGAGATAGATTTTTTTTTTTTCCTCCAGTAAGGATGGGACAAGAGAAACTGTAACCAGAGGTATCTGCTAAGGATTGTCAGGACTCCCTGACCTACCAGAGTGTGTATGTGGCTGTTACGGGTGCAGGCAATGGGGAAGGCCAAGCACAAGACAGAGACCATCACTAAGGAGCCTTGTAAAAGAGACTTCAATGACCACAGAAGGTATGGCTCACTCAGTTGGAAAAACCAGCCGTGGGCCAGTTCTGGCAAGAGCTTTTTAACCTATCCCACTGCCGAATCTCCAACAGATTTAAGAGAACATCTCATCTCTGCTTAGACACTGCTCTGCCATTGCACACCTCACCAGAGACGCCACACGGCCTCCTGGAGGTCTTGTCCCCTTCTGTGAAGAATGTGAGGTCAAGGCCCTGGTAGCAGGATCCTGATAACGTCACACTAGCAAGGGGCTGGGCTTTCGTATACACAGACTGCCACCAGTCAGAGATTTTAGATGGAGTCACCTTTTCTTTTGGTTCAAAATTGTTGCTTCTAGGTACAAACAAGTTGGGAGCGGGACTGTGGCCTGGGAGGCAAGGCCCAGAGCACAGCTTGACTGGACCTAGTGAGCAGGGTTAACCACACTATCGATCCCCATGTTAAGATTTTCTGCCAGGACCTCTCTGCCCCTGAGAACCTAGTAGGAAATTCAGGCTGGAGCGTGCAGGGCAGTGTTGAGGCCTTCCTTGCCTTAGGGACCTGCCACCTGGGATGAGTTTGCTCTGGGGCCTGGTGTTTTCAGGTAAGCTAGAGCTGATCAGGGGCTGCTTGCCTGGAATCATGGGGAAGTCAAGTTGGGGACTCGTGTGTCTGTGTGTGTGTGTGTGTGTGTGTGTGTGTGTGTGTGTGTGTGCCTCCCTCTCTACAGGGGAGTGAAACCATCTCAGGGTTTGGAGTTTCCAGTTGGCTTGATGCGTATGGATGCAGAGGAAGGGTTGGTCCCCAGGGTAGAGGGTGAAAGTCCAGACATCTCCCAGCCTCTGATTCCGGAATTAATCCTGGGCATGGCTGGAGACAACAGAGGTGGGTTTGGGGTGCTCAGGGAGAGAGGACATTGATCTGGGCTGGAGCAGTGTCCTGTGGGAGGTCCCCACATCCTCTGTTCAAACTCGTGGCTGGACAGAGCTCTGGGAGCCATTGCCAGCTCTGGCCCCTGGGACCAAGCCAAAGTCTGTTTCTTCTTGTAGCCTCAGACTGGAGGGACAGGTTCGGCTGGCCCGAGAGTCCCCAGGGCCAGCTTAGTAGGGCCGCCACACGGCCTCGTCCATGCGGCCCGGCGTGCTCAGGGCCGTGGGCGAGTTGCTGTGACTGCCGTCGGCTTCCACACCATCAGCTTGGCCCAGACTGGGGTTCATGAGGTTCCCTGCTGACACCGAGGCGCCACTGGGGCAGGAGGTCAGCATGCGGGTAGGCGAGCGCTCGCCACCTCCCGCAGCTGCCATGGAGAACTGGTAGGAGCCGGAGGAGGCGCCGTAGAAGAGGTGGTAGGGCGCGGGGTTGGCCTGAAAGGGCCCGCTCTGGCTCTGCGGGGCCCCGGGGTAGGGAGGAGGGAGGTAGGTATGGTGGAAGCGGCTGCTGGCCGGCATGCCCGCCACGCTCAGGCTGCCCAGGCTGGTGCCCGATGGCGTGGCGCTGTAGGGGAAGGCGGCAGACATGGCTCCCGGGTAGTGCATCCTGGGGTCCGGGAAACGGCTCTCTGTGAGGCTCTGCAGCGTAGGGAAGGAGCGGTCAAACTGGCGGGGGTCCGAGAAGGGGTTCAGGTCTGAGGAGCCTGAGGACAGACAGCAAGGGGGGAGGTCAGGTGCGCAGGCCAGGATCACTGTGGGTCCTCTCGTACCGTGGTGTGAACTTCCTGGGGATCTCTTCCTCAGGCTAGGCTGTGCAGGGCTGTGCCCTGTGCAGGGTACTCTCGCTGCAGATCTGGTGTGAGTGGAACTCTGGGCCAAAGCAGAGGGGACAGCCCTCCCTCTTCCTGTGTGTCTTTCCCAAGCCTGCTAGGACAAGCACCAGACAGGGCTCCCACTTCATTCTGAAGAGCTGGAAAGATCAAGGGTGTGAATAGAGTCCCCAGGGGTCCTGTGAGACCGGGAGTCCTTGCCTCTGAAGAGGAAAAAAAACTGAGGCAGAGATACAGAAAGGCTGATTCTCCACTCAGGTACAGAAAATACCAGAATGTTCCAGAAGGCTTTTGTTTTCTGCTGAGGCAGGTTGTGTGTGTGTGTGTGTGTGTGTGTGTGTGTGTGTGTGTAGGTAGGTAGGTAGGTAGGTTGGGGTCTTAGCTGTGGTGGGATCTGTTAGTTCTCACCCCCACTTCCTGAGCCTATGTCCCTCAAGGCTGCCCTGCATGTTGGTCACACAACTACACTCATGACACCTTCATCTACCTCTGTTGCAAAATTAAATACACACTAGTTGGAGGCACTTGGGGGTCCCGACCACACAGCAACACCAGGGGTCTGGAATTCTCAGGGGGCTCCAAGATAGGGGGTTTATTAACCTAATCCCATTGGTGGGAAAACAAGGACCCAGGCAAGGGAGTGGCATGAAGGTCACAGAGCACATTGTCCTGGGTCCCAACATTACCCTGATAGCTATTGCCTCTTTCTGGAAGCAGCTGGACTCTCCCCGTGGCTTCTGGAGCCACTCGATCACCCTGCCTTTGACTCTTCCATGTGTCCCTTGTCACTTAACCTCTCCGCATCAACTTCCCAAGGACCTAGATCAAATTTAATAAACGTAAAATGCAGAGAACGGAGCCAGGCCCAGCAGCCTGTGGTGTTCCCTTTGTCTTGCTGCTGACGTTGTCACATCTCTTGCCCTGGGTCCCCAAAAGTGGCTGCTTTGGGTTTGTTCCCAAAGCCCATGTGAATGCTGGGATTGGGGACTCATGATCACAAAAGTAGGTGTGCAGATTGGCACCCCCTATCTTGCAGTCCCTGAGAATTCTAGACCCCTGGTGGTCGGGACCCCCAAGTGCCTCCAGCTAGTGTTTAATTTTGCAGCAAAGGCAGATGAAGGTGTCATAACATGAAACTCTGACCTAGGGCCCTCCCGGTACCCTGGCAGCAATGGCAGGGCAGTCCCGAGTGGTGGCCCAGAGCGTTGACCTGTCAAGTCTCAGCTCCTTTGTGGATAGAAGGTCAGGGGAGGCCCTAGTCTTGGGCTAGCAGGGTTGGTACTACTCTGGGTGGGTGCTCTGGCCATGATCAAGATGTGCCTGAGGATACAAAGCTCAGGCCTCCTGTTTCCTGGGCTCTGTCCAGGGTGTCGGGTGCCCTCAGGTATCTGGTACTCCTTGCGTCTCTGGGGTATGCATCCGTGCCTCTGGGCCTGGCTGTGGGTCACTAGGAATGGCTGCCTTTGGCTCCAGGTGAGGAGAACGAACAAGGGGCATGTCACTGGGGCTTTCGGAAAACTGGGCACTCCTTGGCTGGTCGGTGTGTCTTGAGGCCTGCTAGGGAGAGGTGTCTGATGCACATCTCCTGCAGAGAGGATGCTGCATTCAAATGCCTGCTGGCAGGGGACCCTGCTCTCCAAGCAGACCAAACAAGACTTGTGATGGGACAGTGTGACTGGTCCTGCAGTGGAGAGCCTCGGACACATGGAGCTGCCACCATTCCCTCCTGTTTCTGTTCTTGTTGCTCCAGCTTCTCCTCCAGGGTGGTGGAGAAGTACCTGCCCCAGCTGCCCCCCAGATCCTCAGCCACTTCCTCAGACTCCTGTGCCCACACTCAGCCTCACAGCCCCAGGAAATCTAAGCTGCTGGGGCCACTGTCAAGCAGCCAAGCTAGCAGCTAAAGGAAATGTTTATTTTCTCCAAATTGCCTCCACTGCTTCACACAGCTGAATGAGCCCTTTGAGCTGTGAGAAGCCCCCACTGTGGGTGTCTGCAGTGGGGGGTGGGGCTGGGTCTTGGAACTGCCTGCAGTGTCCAAAACTAGGGGTCAAGACTGTTAACAGGCACAGAGGGAAGTGGTGGGGCATCCTGAGGGGAACCCTCACTCTGTGACAGGAGCTTCTTCAGTTTGTGGATGAGAGAACACAGGCTCAGAGAAGTTAGTTGACCTGCCTAAGATCACACAGCCAGTGCACGGCAGAGCTAGAATGGATCAGGTTGACAAGATGGCCAAGGATATGTTTCTTCCCTAGGGTACCCAGGACGCTCTCCTAAACACCAAAGGGCCAGTTGGAGCTATCATGGGGCTGAAGAATCCCATCTTGGGATTCAGAAAGAGAAGACCTGGCCATATTAGCTAGGTGTGGTCCAGGGCTGTGGGGAGCCTGATTCTAGCTCCTGGGAGCACACAGTCCAAAGACCACAACCTCACTGTGACAGAGCAAACATGCATTCTTTTCTCACGAGAACCGATGGACAGGAAGCACTGTTGAGCCCTGCTGGCCTCTGGGGTGTCCCTGGCTAGATCCTATCCCTTTAAGGCCAGGCTCTGTAGGTGCTGGCCTGTGGGAGTGAGGTAAGGACAAGCTCCTGGTCACAGCTGGGCAGGAGATAGATGCTGAGCTGAGCATTTATCTAAAGGGAGAGGGGCTCAAATGCCAAATCTCCAACTTACAAGCCCATGGGTTCAGGCATGCTGGGGCCAGGGCCTTTCCCTACCCTGGGCTAGCTTCCTGGAACACTGAGGGATGGTAGTATGCCCCTGAGACTGTGTCATGAACACAACACCTGGATAATAATATGCCCAGCAATGCCTCCCCCCATGGAATGATGAGGGTGGAGAAGGCAGAAGGTAGGGCACAGAGGTGCCAGCATATAGCCTACTCTGCTCCCAATGTTCAGGTCCCTCTCAGGCCCCACCTAGGAACAAGCCACGGAGACACTGGACTCAGCCACCAAAAGGCCCCGAGCGTCTTCAGCTTCAATTCACCAGTGTGCCACAGTGGCCCTGAGCCAGTACTGGTGATCTGAAGGGACAGGTACCACACAGGGCAACAGCTAGTCCTCAGGCCTCTGTGGTTTGGCATCTGCCCCTGACTGGCCTGAGCCAGCTACATATAGCCTCCTGTCTCTGGATACTAACAGAAGTACGATGCCTACCATAGGGCTGGCTAGGCACCTGCCCCATGCGTGCCAACGGGAGATTTGCATGCAGCCCAGCTGTCTCATCTGAGCAAGGGGGGTGAAGGTGGGGGTGGGGTGCAGGGAGGGGCAGAACTTGACCCCAGTGCTCTCTATTCATGTGACTCTGGGTTGGAGAGACTGAGCTAGGCAGAACTGGCATCCTTTATCCCAATTTCTGGTGTGACTAGCACCCAGCCCTGGAAGAGAGAGTCTTACCCCCTCTCCTCACTGAAAGAAAGCTGAGGTAGTAGGGGGGTGTATACAGTGGGGACACAGTTGCCATGGCTCTATGGACACTGCAGGATTACACTCATGTCCCTGTGGACTAATGAACTTCAGAGGGAGGGATGGCCACATCTGTTCACACTCATCCCGGGGTCAGGCACTGTGCATGAGGGAGTGTGGGCAAAGGCCTGGTACAAAGAAGCCCTCAGGAGACCTGGGAGTGTAGACTGCAGACTGCCCCAGCTGTCCACCAATAAACAGTGGGGGAGCCATTTTCCCCAGGGACTTGGCCTGGGATAGACAGACTGGATCCTGGATCCTTATTCTCCACCCCTCACCCCCCCCCCCCCTGCTTCCCATGAGTCTCTACTCCTCAGTACCTTGGATTGGGGTCTGGGCCTGGCTGCTGAAGTGACTCGTGGTACTGAGAGAACCACGGGGGCTGGGTGTGCTGGGTGTTACACGCATACGCAGGTCTCCGAAGCGATCAGGGAAGGCCTTGGTCTGGTCTTCTATCTTCTGCCGGTGCCCTGTGGAGCATGGGGAGTCCATCAGCCACTGTAATGCTTTGACCTACTGGGAAATTCTTCTTGGAGTCTAGCTTAGGTCTCTGTGGAACTCTCTGATTTTCTGAACAGAACAGAGATTGTGGCTATGTGCCACTTCAGGCTCCCTGATCTCTCCTCAGAATGGTCATTCTTAACATCACTCCCAGGGCTCTGACTGGACCAGCATGCTGTGATGTTAAGCTATGAACTACCTAAACCTCCCCAACATGGTCTGACAGGTAAGAATACCCAGGCTAACAGGCCTAGAAGAATCATTCAGGCAGGCAGGTTGCCAAAGAGTCAGGAGAAGCCCCCAGGGGTGATACCACCCTTCAC
Organism: Rhynchomys soricoides; assembly: GCA_019843965.1. Classification (NCBI taxonomy): domain Eukaryota; kingdom Metazoa; phylum Chordata; class Mammalia; order Rodentia; family Muridae; genus Rhynchomys; species Rhynchomys soricoides. The sequence continues at coordinate 13,976 of JADRCH010007894.1, forward strand.
CCCTCAGCATGAAGAGCCCCATACTCAACGCACCCTACACTTCAGGCATCCCTGGGAGGGCATGAGACTGTGGGAGAGTGCTGGTCACCTGGTCTTGACTAATCTAGCCACCCCCAAGCTTGTCTCCCCTTGAGGCCTCAGGAAGGAGGGTAGAGGCGTGGTCATTAGGGTGTATACAGGCTTCTGGTCCCTGCCCAGCCACAGTGCACCTAGTAGAGTGTCACATTTAGGAGTCTGCCAGCCTTCACCACCACCCTCTGCAAAGCCACAGTCCATGCAGGAGTCCCAGGCTGGCTGCATACCTGCTTAGGACTGAGGATGCCTGGAGTGTCTCTAAGTGCCACAGGCATTCCCTCACCTATGAGCTCTGGCCACCGAGGCCCTTTGTCAGCGAGGGTCTGTGCCCATCGGCTCTCAAGTTTCTCTTCCCAGCGTTTTTGGGTTCGTGTGAATGGAAACCACAGAGGGAGACCACATTCATAGAACCTTCTAGAGTGGATGTATGACTGTATCACTTTCTCTTGGAGTGACAATCCTGGAAGCTCAGTGTCCTCATCTCTGAGGTGGGGACAATGACCAGCCTCTTAGAAATGCCCTCACTGCCACCCTGGCTCATGAGTGTGACACGGAGAGCAACATTATTAGATGTCCCTCGAGCCTGCTTGTCACATCCCCTAGAGGTAGAGCTGCCTCTCATTCCTCTCCTCAATAGACAGCGATTCTGAGTGTCTCCTTTTGGGTCCATACAAGCTCACACCTCCTGTGTGGCATCTTTGCCTAATGTGCAAACACTAGCTCCTTCTGCCTCCAGGCTTTCTTTGTGACAATGGGGACTGTGGCTCAGAGACATGTAGAGGCTTGTCTGAAGTCACACAGCATATCAAGAATGGCAGAGAAGTGTAAAGGGTGTTCAGTGTGAGAAGTTTGCCTGAGTCTTTGGGTCTGGAGTGACATGGACTTCTCGGTACAACCGAGTTTTTCACTGTTCTGCCTGAGGCTGTATAAATGACCCGTGGAAAAGCATGGCATGAGCACTGACCACTGCTGATATGAGGGACCTGAGGAGGCCATGGAAAGAGCTTGACTCCTGTCTTTAAAAATGGAACCTGGGTTGGAGGGATAGCTCAGCGGTTAAGAGCACTGTCTGCTCTTCCAGAGGTTCTGAGTTCAATTCCCAGCAACCACATGGTGGCTCACAACCATCTGTA
>JADRCH010007896.1:0-27425 GCA_019843965.1 Rhynchomys soricoides
TAGGTCACATAAATGGGACTCAAAGCACAGGGCTTCACCAAGTGCTCGATGATTTGGAAACAAATTAGTATATAGTACATTCAGATCACAAAAAACTGATTAAGCTATAAAAAACAATGGGATGAGGGGACAGGTATTTTCAACAGTCAAGTAAATAAGGACCAAGTGAATATCAAGGCAGGCAAATTTTAGGAGCCAAGTCCTTATATTTAACCTTTGCTGGAAGATATTATTTGCAACATATGAAGACTCAGAGACTTGGTATCGAAATGAGAAGGACATGATGTGAACTTAAGCTATCTATTTCTTCATACTTCCATAACAGTTTATATGTCAGCTAAGAAGAGTTTCACTTAAGCAGAGAAATATGACCTATTACCATCCCTTGGTTTCCTGTGAGAGGTCCTCATGGGGGATTCCCAACTTTCATGTGTAGTATACCTTTTTTAAGTTATTGAGGTGACTCACAGAAGGCTGCAGAGAAGGGGATGTTCTCAATAGAACTCATCACAATCTCTCTACTCACTTTAGTTCATCTCTTTAACATACATGCTGTTCACTGTGTCTGGAGCTAATTCCATGGAGCTCTGCTTCACTTGCTTCTTCTGGGTCTTACTTTCCCCTGTAGAGTCCCAGGAGGGCTGAGATTAAATATATGCACATCCATGCCAGGCTAATTTCCTTTTTTAAGAAAATGTACCTGGACATTCTTTATGAAATTCTATGAATAGCCTGAGACAATTAAAAACCATGAGTTTTATGGAGGGATGCCCATAGAGAATGAAAGATGTTTCTGACTGGAGTCAGGAATGAAGTATTATGAAGGTATACTCAGAGTCAGCCCAAGATACCCAGTGACCAAGTTCTCAGCACAAAGGAAATCTATGTGCCTCAGAGTGAAAAGGGCCAAGGGATAAAGGAGACCCAACAGGTCCAAACTGTTTCCCATACCTTTGTCTTGTTTCCCATACCCTGGTCTCCCCATTCTGGGTCATATACTCGTTATAAGACTTCTGCTTTCCCAGAGGACAAGCAGTTCCAGGGACACTATAAGCAACATTGGCAGCCAAAACCCTAGAGGTCATGCATCTCAGAAAAACCACATGGATATAACATATTGGACTTGAAGAATAACTGATCACCTGAACTAACTCCAGAAGACCAGAGAAGAAATAGTAACTAAGGGGGAAAGAATCCCCAAACCACTCATCTAACAAAGATGAACTCAGAGATCATCACCTAAACCTACAGTAAACCAAAACTCAGATATCTGGAAGCCAGTGTAAGAACACAATTAACACGGGCCAGAACAGTATTATACCACCAAAGCTGAGCTATGCTATTTCAGACAGCCCTTGATCTTGTTTTGTTTCCTACTTTATTTACATTTCAAATGTTTCCCCCTTTCCAGAACTCCTCTTTGGAACCTCCCCATTTCCTCCCCCCTCCCCCTGCCACTATGGGAGTATTCTCCCACCCACCTACCCAACCACTCTTGTCTTCCCTCCTTGGCCTTCTCCTCTACTGGGGGATCTAACACCCTCAGGCCCAAAGGCCTCTCCTCACCCTGATGGCTAACAAGACCCTCCTCTACCACATATGTGGCCAACACCATGGGACCCTCCATGTGTATTCTTTGGTTGGTGGATCAGTCTGCAGGAGTATGGGGGGGTCAGGTCATTTGCCACTGTTGCTACCTCCCTGGGGATGTAAACTCCCTTAGCTCCTTCAGTCCCTTCTCCAAGTCCTCCATCTGGGACCTCACACACGGCCCTACTGTTGCTGTGAAGTGGCTCTAGGGTATTTCGAACTTTTGGGCAAATAACCACTTAACAGTGAGTACATACCATGTTTGTTCTTATTTATAATAGCCAGAAGCTGGAAACAACCCAGATGTCCCTCCACAGAGGAATGGATACAGAAAATGTGGGACATTTACACAATGGAATACTACTCAGCCTTTAAAAACAATGACTTCATGAAATTCGCAGACAAATGGATGGATCTTGAAAATATCAGTCCTTGATATTGTAATGAGATGAAACAAATAAAAGACATAAAATCTAATCTTATGCATATGATAAAGGCCTTTAAAGGATAAATGAATTAATCCCTTAAAGAAATCTAGAAATATATAATCAAAGGTGTAAAGGAAATGAAAAAAAATAAGATATTAAAGTGTAAATTAAAAAAGGAAGAAAACAAACACCAGAGATAGAATATCCCATTAAGTAAAAGAAACTGCAGATGAAGCATCAGATAAAGAACACAAGAGATGGACAATAGAATCTCAATTGTAAAAGATATAATAGAAAAGACTGATACACTATTTAAAGAATAGATCCTCACAAAAAATATCCAGGAAATGTGAACACTTTGAAAAGATGAAATCTAAGAATAATAGGTATGGAAGAAAGAAAATATGCTCAGTTTAAATAGCCAGAAAAAAAAAAAAAAACTCCACAAGATCATCGAAGAAAATGTCTATAACTTAAAGAATGAAATGCATATTAACATATAGAACACAAAGTAGATTCTACCTGAAAGAAAGCCCTACTGCCATGTAAATAAAATACACTAAATTTTAAAAACAAAGAATATTAAAGGCTACAAGACCAAAAGCCAAATAAAATATAAAGTCGTACTTAAAAGAATTACATATTACTACTCAAATAAGATTCTAATGTCCAGAAGGGCTTAACCAGATGTCTTGCAGATTCTAAAAGACCACAGATGCTACCCCATACTACTGTACACAGCAAGTTTCCATTGTCATAGAAAGAGAAAAAAAGATATTCCATGAGAACAGCAAACTTTATTTTCTTTATTGATTGTTTTAGTTATTTACATTTCAAATGCCTCCTTTTCCTTCTCAGTCTACCCCCCCCCCACAGCTCCTTCTCACATCCCCATCCTGTATGCCTCTAAGAGGATACTCTTGTACCCATCCAAGAAAACCTATTCTATCACAAAAACCTAATCCAAGAACACACCAAAAATATTCATGACAGCAAGAAGAAGTGGAGGCTAGAGGCACATTTTCTAGATCTGGCCTTGCTCCCTGGTCTGGAGATGCCTTATGGAACCCCAAGAGCATCCTGCATCCCTCCAGAAACCTTCAGTGGCCCCAAAACTAACCAGTTTGGAACCTTTTCTGACCACTAAGCCTAATGGAACCCACCTGCAACCACAGCTGATCCAGCAAATGCCATCAGGATCATCTTGCTTCACCAGGAGAAACCAGATGCTTAAAAGACACCACAAGAACACAATTGTTGAGACCCAGGGCGATATGGCACTGCCAGAGCCCTTCAATTCTGAAAAAACAAATGATAGAAATCCAAATGAAACTGGAGCACAAGATGAGGAACTAAATCCAATCTTATGATATAGGTCTTTAAAGAAGATATGAATTAATCCCTTAAAGAAAAAAAGAGCATTCAAACAGGCAGACGTTCAAAAAGAAGAAGGAATTTAATATAAAGAAATAAAGGAAGATGCAATTAAACAGGTAAGGGCATGTATAAAATTGTTCAAAATATGAAAAAGGACTGGGAGCAATACAGAAAAAACAAACTGAGGCAATCCTGGAGATGAAAAACATAGAAAGGGGACACAAATTACAAACATAAGCATCACCATCAGAATACAGGAGGTGAAAGGAAGAATCTCAAGTTTTAAAAAAAAAATGATAGCGGAAACTAATATATCAATCAAAGAAAATGGAAAAATCTAAAATGTTCATCACATACAACATTCAGGAAATCTAGCACATTGAAAAAACTAGACCTAAGAATAATAGGAATAGAAGAAAATTATTCTCAGCTTAAAGGCCCAGAAAACATCTTTAACAAAATCATATAAGATACTTGCCCCAATCTAAAGAAATAAGTACCTATCAAAATACAAGACGCTTACACAAAAGCAAACAAAGTGGAAGAGAAAAGAAAATCCTCCGATTATGCAATAATCAAAACATTAAATATATAGAACAAAGAGGGAATTTTAAAAGCTGCAAAGGGAAAAGGCCAAGTAACATATAAAGGCAGAACTATCAGAATTACACTTAATTTCTCATTGGAGGCTCTTAAAGCTAGAAGGACCTGGACAGAGGTCTTGCAGACCCTAAAAGGAAATTCATGATGCCAATCAGGATACTCTATTATAACTGAGGAGGCCACAACATTTGCATGAACACTCAGAGTAACTGGAAGCCCTGGGATCCAGGGACACAGGAACGCCAGCCCAGCCAGTGGCATGGGTTCCTTCCAGTCTAAGCCTGTGTCATGAGCATTTTAGTTGCTGGTTCTGCATCCATTCCCACAACACCCAGGACCAGCTCAACTTCCAGGTGCTCTAACATGCCCAGGATCACAGGAGACTCAACAACATATCCACAAACAACAGGAGTAAGTGAGTCACCTGGGATCCAGGGATGAAGGAACCCATACAGTGGCATAGATTTCTTCTGGTCAGAACCTTCACCTGGTGCAGACCTGGGATTCTGGCTCTGCAAACACTCCTAAAATACCCAGAGTGATCCCAAGTCTAGGTTCTCTAAAACTCACTGGATCATAGGATCACAGAGGAAGCTCGACTCAAAGGAGATTGGAAACACACAAGAGCACTGGAGCTTTGACACAATCAAGATCACAGCTGAGGACACAACATGTTTCTGAACACCCATCTTAATACGGACTCACACAGGAACCACAGGAACACAAAGCCCTGTCCAACCAGAGGCATGGGTTCCTTCTACCTTCACCTGTGACCAGAGCAAACCCAGGGCTCTGTCTCCCCATCCAAACCTGCAAAACCCAGAGAAAGTTTGACACCCAGGAGCTCTGACTCAACAGGATCTCAGGAATTTGGTCACACCAGGAAATCAGGATCAAAGTATCCCAGAATCACAGAGACAGCTGGACTCTTAGGAGGTCTTACAGAACCATGATCACAGGAGGGCAGGCTCCAGAGACAGCAAGAGCAGGTAGCATAAGAGATAATCAGATGGCAAGAAACAAACTCAAGAACATAAGCAACAGAGACCAAGGCTACCTGGCATCATCAAATGCCAGGTCTCCAACCACAGCAAGATTGGGATACCCTATCACACCAGAAAAGCAAGATTCCAATTTAAATTAACTTCTCATAATGATGATAGAAGACTTTAAGAAGGTCATAAATAACACACTTAAAGAAATACAGGAGAACACAGAAAAACAGGTAGAAACCCTTAAAGAGGAAACACAAAAGTCCCTTAAAAAATTATAGGAAAAAAACAAAGAAACAGGTGAAGGAATTGATAAAATCATCCATGATCTAAAATTGGAAATAAAAACAATAAAGAAATTACAACCGAAGACAACCCTAGGGATAGCAATACTAGGAAAGGGCTCAGGAGTCATAGATGCAAGCATCGCCAACAGACTACAAGAGATAGAATAGAGTGAATCTCAGGTACAGAAGATACCGTAGAAAGCATTGACACAACAATCAAAGAAAATGCAAAATCCTCCTAACACAAAACATCCAGGAAATCCAGGACACAATGAGAAGAACAAACCCAAGGATAACAGGTATAGAAGAAAGCAATGATTCCCAACTTAAAGGGCCAGTAAATATCTTCAACAAGATTATAGAAGAAAACTTCCCTGATCTAAGGAAAGAGAAGCCTGTGAACATACAAGAAGCCTACAGAACTCCAAATAGACTGGAACAAACCGAAATTCCCCTCGTAACAAAATAATCAAAACACCAAATGCAAACACAAAAAAATAAAGAATATTAAAGGTAATAAGGGGAAAAGGTAAGTTAACATATACAGGCAGACCTATCAGAATTATACCAGACATCTCACCAGAGACTATGAAAGCTAGAAGATCCTGGGCAGATTTCATAGAGACTTTAAGAGAAAATGACTTCCAGCCCAGGCTGCTATACCCAGCAAAACTCTCAATTACCATGGATAGTGAAACGAAGATATTCTATGCCAAAACCAACTTTACACAATATGTTTCCCCAAACCCATCCCTACAAATGATAATAGAGTGATAACTCCAACACAAGGAGGGAAACTACACCTTACAAAAAGCAAGATAGTTATCTTCTTTCAACAAACCCAAAAGAAGATACTGCATAAATATAATTCCACCTCTAACAACAAAAATAACAAGGAACAACAATCACTATCCCTGAAAATCTTGACGTTAATGGACTCAATACCCCCCAAAAAAGACATAGACTAACAGACTAGATATCTAAACAGGACCCAGCACGTTGCTGCATACAGGAAACACACCTCAGTGATAAAGATAGACACTACCTCAAAGTAAAAGGCTGGAAAAATATTTGCAAGCAAACTGTCCCAAGAAACAAACATAATTCCATCTCTAACAGCAAAAATACCAGGAAGCAACAATCATTTTCCTTAATATCTCTTAATGTCAATGGACTCAATTCCCCATTAAAAAGACATTCAGGAATTAAGGGGTAGAGGATTTCCTTAGGAACATATTTTTGAGGTACATTTATCCTGTTTCCATTGGTTGGGTTATTTAGCTATGATGGGGTGACATGCCTAGTGTTCATGGCTCAACTTGTCAATTAAGATGTCAGTTACCCACATACATGTCTCTCTCTACCATGATAAATGACACAAAGGGAAGTCTTGGAAATTTAAACTTTATTTCTCCTCTATTAAAATGGAGGTCCTTCGGTCTGAGGGTGTTAGATGAACCAGGATAGGGGAATTCCAGAGAGGGAAGACTGAACTGGGTGGGTGGGTGGAGGAATACCCTCAATAAGGCAGAGAAATGGGTGATGGGATACGGAGTTTCCAATAGGGAAAGCTGGAAAAAGAAAAACATATGAAATGTAAATTAATTACCAAAAATAAAAATTTTACAAAAAGGTTGTTCTATTCAAACTGGTTCCAATTTGATTTCTTCTTCTCCTTGATAGTTAGACTCTGTACCAAAATTCATATATATATATATATATATATATATATATATATATATATATAATCACAAAGCTAGATATCGTCAAGCCCAAAAACACACTTAAAAAATTGGGGTGCACATGTAAATAGAGAAATCTCAAGAGAAAATACTCAAATGGCTAAGAAACATTTAAAGAGATCCTCAACATCCACTTTATGGAAATGCAAATCAAAACTATTTTTATATTTCATTTCACTCCTATTAGAATGACTAAGAAAAAATTCAAGTGACAGACCCTGCTGGTGAGGATGTTGAATGAGGTGAACCCTTGTCCTTTGCCAGTAAGAATGCAAACATGTAACACCACTATGGTATCAATATTAAGATTTTCAGAAAATTGGGAATTAACATCAAGACACATCTATATGACTCTTGGGCATGTATTTAAAAGACATTCCATCATACCACAAGAACACTTGCCCAACTATGTTCTAGACAGCTTCATAATTTCAAGAAACTGGAAACAACATAGGTACCCCTCAAATAATGGATGGAGAAGAAATGGTGGCACATTTACACAATAAACCATTACTATTCAGCTGATTAAAAAACATCAGCATATTTGCATCCAAATGAATACAAATAGAAAAAAATCATCTTAGGTTACCTCAAGGTAACCAAGACACAGAAAGACAAACATTTTATATACTTACTTATAATTGGCTATTGTCTGTTAAGTTAATAATAACCAAACCAAATCCACAAACTCAGAGACACTAAATAACATAGAGGGCTCTCAAGAGTGGGAGCACTTGTATCTCTCTGGGAACAGGAAATAGGATAGTATTTTACAGGTGGACTGATGTGTGTACCAATAGAAACAGCAAGGATCAGGTAGCAGATAGAAAGACCCAGAGAGCAGGGAGAGGGAGTGGGAAAGAGAGAAGGAGAGAGAGAAAGAGGGAGAGAGAGTATTGTTACAGAAGACAAGAACTGGAGATCTTTTGGGGGCAATTGGAAAACCTAGTGTAGTGGAGTCTTCCTATAGTCTCTGAAAAGGACCCTAGCAGGATTTCTAGTAATGGAGCATAAGGAGAATGAACCCGCCATCTTCTGTGAACAGGCAAAGTGTCCAATGGTGGGACTGGGACACCAAGCTGGCCACAAATCTTACATCTATGAACTGATCTGCCTTCAAGGTGTATTGGGACAATAGTGGTTCATCTATAGTGAGAATATCCAATAGAAGGCTGGTCTAATTTGAGGTCCAGGCCATGAGAATGAGCTCATGGTCTACCCTGCCAAGATGGCCAGAAACTGGAAGTTAGATACCCCAGAAAGATAGTGGAGGAGAAAACATGCTGAAGCAGGAATAGAAAGGCATTGAAATAATTTCTAATGACATTCTGCTATTTGTACACTGGTCCCCAACCAATAGTCGTTAGAAAGGCTTACTCCAGAAGTTGATGGGAACAGGTGCAGAAACCAACCCTCAAGTATTAGGAGAACTTTGGGAATCCAGCAGAAGTGGAGAAGGAGGTAGAGGGGTCAAGGACATCAGAACAGGGCCCACAAAATCAGCTAAAGAGGGCTCATAAGGGCTTACACAGACTGAAGTGCTAACCTCAGAGCCTGCATTAATCTTCATGACATCCTCTGCATACAGGCTGTAGTTTTTGTTGGCTTAATTTTTTTTTTTAAACTGGACTTCTAAGAGCAGGAATAGGTATACCTCTGACTCTTTTGCCTGCTGTTGGGACACTTCTCCTCCTACTGGCTGGCCTTTCCTAGCCCCGATATGAGAATTTCTTTCTCAATCCCTGCATCTTTTTATGCCTTCAGTGGCCAGATATGGATATCCTATCTCCTGGAGCTAGAATAACACACAGCTAGTGAACCACCAGACATGCATGCTTGCAAGCCAAAGTTGGATCTTCTATAAGGACCATCTATACTTTAAACATTGAGATATTTCCCCAAGTCCCTAAACCTGTGCATCTCAACCTGTGGGAATGAATTTTTCACAAGATTCAACATCTTAAAACACTTATTTACATTATGGTTTATTACAGTAGCAAAATTAAAGTTGTGAAGTAGCAATGTTATTATGGTTTGGACTCAGTAAAACATGAGGGACTACTGCATTGTAGAGTCCCAGCCTCAGAAAGGAATGGGAAGTGACACTATCCTAAATATTTTTATACCCATAGATTAGTGCTGCTCTGAACCTTGATCAGAAGTTTCTCTTTGCAGTGAGCTTCAGTTAATATGAGACTCAACTGACCCAATTACTCATCACTAAATGGCATTCCTTTAGCACACTCCTGCCCTTAAAGAACATCACAGCAGATGATCATCAGACCTAGCAGGTAGGGGACAGTGCTGTGAAATACAGCCCCATGGCTGCTGTAGTTATGGGCAGTTACAGGAGATCAAGCTAGTGAAATTCTCTCCAGATAGGGGAGGAGCCTGTGAGTCCTACTGGCATGATGTTTGGAGAGTAAAGGAGACTCACTTCATTGTATACCTGCTTAGTCAAGATCCAATGGATGGCCCCATGCAAATGTTCTTACAGATAACAAAACTGAACATACTGTTTCTGCATGAGTGGTTTTTTTTCTGACCAAAACATGTGCTGTAAATGTGTGCTTAGAGCCCATGGCATACAGAAGATGACACTGGGTCCAGTGGAAGTAGAGATTATGAATCATCATGTTCATATTGCCAATGGAACCTGACTAATTTGTAAGAGCAACAAATGTACTTAACCTCTGAACTCTCTGTCCTTCACAGGGCTGTGTCTTTTTATTTCTTTTCTTTCATTGGATATTTTATTTATTTACATTTCAACATTTACATTGCCTTTCCCAGTTTCCTAACCAGAAATTGCCTATCTTATTCCCACTCCCTCTTCTTCTATGGCTGTGTTCCCAAACCCACCCATGCACTCCAGCATCCACACCCTAGCATTCCTCAACACTGAGACATCCAGCCTTCAAAGGACAAAGGGCCTGTCCTACAACTGATGCCCAACAAGGACATCCTTGGTACATATGCTGCTGGAGATATAGGTTGCTCCATGTGTATTCTTTGGTTGGTGATTTAGTCTCCTGGAGCTCTGGGGGGTCTGGTTGATTGATATTGTTGTTATTCCTATGTCTTTGCAAACCTCTTGAGCTTCTTCAGTCCTTTCTCTAACTATTCCATTTGGGGACCCTGTGCTCAGTCCAATGGTTGGCTGTGGGTATCTGCTTCTGTATTTGTCAGACTCTGGCAGACCCTCTCAGAAGACAGCTATATCAGGCTCCTGTCAGCAAGAACTTCTTGGCATCCACATGAGTGTTTGGATTTGAGGACTCTACATGGCATGAATCACCATGTGTCTTAGTCAGGGTTTCTATTCCTGCACAAACATCATGACCAAGATACAAGTTGGGGAGGAAAGGGTTTATTGAGTTTACACTTCCATGCTGCTGTTCATCACAAAAGGAATTCAAGACTGGAAATCAAGCAGGTCAAGGAGCAGGAGCTGATGCAGTGGCCGTGGAGGAATGCTGCTTACTGACTTGCTTGCTTCTCCTGGCTTGCAAGGCTGGCTTTCTTATAGAGCCCAAGACTACCAGCCCACAGATGGTACCACCCACAAGGGGCCCTCCCACCTTGATCACTAATTGAGAATATGCCTTACCGCTGGATCTCATGGAGGCATTTCCTCAACTGAAAGTCCTTTCTCTGTGATAACTCCAGCTTTTGTCAAGTTGACCAAAAAAAAATCAGTATACCAGGCGAAACAATTTCTGGATGGCCTTTCCTTCAGTCCCTGCTCCCTACTTTGTCTCCATAATCCCTCCCAAGAATATTTTGTTCCCCCCTCTAAGAATGACTGAAGTATCCACACTTTGGTTTTCCTTCTTCTTGAGCTTCATGTGGTCTGTGAATTGTATCTTGGGTATTCCCATCTTTTGGACAATTTTCTAGATAGATACCAGGTACCAAAATTAAATCTGAAACAGATAAACCATCTAAATAGTCCCGTAACTCCTAAAGAAATAGAAGCAGTCATTAAAGGTCTCCCAACCAATAAAAAATCCCAGGCCCAGATTGATTTAATGCAAAATTCTATCAGACTTTCAAAGAAGACCTAATACCAATACTATTCTATCAATTCCACAAGATAGAAACCGAAGGAAAACTACCAAATTCTTTCTATGAAGCCACAATTACACTTATACCTAAACCACAGAAAGACCCAACAAAGAAAGAGAGCTTCAGACCAATTTCCACGATGAATATCAAGGCAAAAATACACAGTAAAATTCAAGAACACATCAAAATAATCACTAATCATGAAAAGGTAATCTTCATCCCAGGGATGCAGGGATGGTTCAGTATATGGAAATCCATCAACATAATCCACTATATAAACAAACTATGAGAAAAAAACCACACGATCATCTCATTAGATACAGAGAAAGCATTTGACAAAATTCAACACCCCTTCATGGTAAAAGTCTTGGAAATATCAGGAATTCAAGGCCCATACTTAAACAGAGTAAAAGCAATATACAGCAAACCAGTAGCCAAGATCAATCAAAATGGAGGGAAATTTGAAGCGATTTCAGTAAAATCAGGGACTAGACAAGGTTGCTGATTCTCTTTCTACCTACTCAATATAATACTTAAAGTCCTAGCCAGGACAATTAGACAACAAAAGGAGGTCAAAGGGACACAAATTGGAAAGGAAGAAGTCAAAATATCACTATTAGCAGGTGATATGATAGTATACTTAAGTAACATAAAAATTTCTACCTGGGAACTCCTAAACTTGTTAAACAACTTCATCAAAGTGGTTGGATATGAAATAAACTCAATCTAATCAGTAACCTTCCTCTACTCTAAGGACAAATAGACTGAGAAAGAATTTAGGAAATGACACACTTTACAATAGTCACAAGTAATAGAAAATACCTTGGTGTGTCTCTAACCAAGCAAGTGACAAATCTGTACGATAAGAACTTCAAGTTTCTGAATGGGTATGTCTTTTTTAAAAAAAAGTGTAGTTGAGAAGAAGATGGGAGATGTGCTGGGGAAGGTGTCCAGGAAGTTGTGAGGAAGTGGGTGGTAGTGATGATCAAAGACTGTTACATGACATGTATGGAAATCTGAGAAGGTAAATTTGAAAAATTCAAGCATTATTTTAATTGGTTTTGTGGGTCAGGAGATGGCACAGCAGGAAAAGATACTTGTGTTTAGACTAATGACTTGTTTCAATACCTGTGTGTAAAACAGAAAAAAAAAGTCTCAGCATGTAGACAGGGGACAATATATAAATCATGTCTTTATTCTGTCCCTGAAGTTGGCTTTCCATTCTGGGTCTTACTTATTCCGTGACCTTCAGTATGTCCCTGTCCCAATTCTAGGACCTGTGGAAAGCAGGGTCATTGCTTCAGCCACTGCTGTATCCAACATGAGTGCTGCATGTTCCACAGCCCTTTTCAAGATGGCACAGCAATGGCCAAATCCTTTGTGCTTCTCTAATCTGATGGCATCAGAATCCTCCACTCCACCCTTGTACCCTTCCATACTCAACTCCCCTCATCAATGCCCTAGACTTTCTGGGGTACCCTCTAGGGTACCATATCTACCTCACCTGGGGAGAGCATTCTGGATAAGGAGCTTATCAATAACCTCTAAGATAACTTGTATTTGGTTCTCCAAGTAGGGTGTCCTCTTCTAGAGAACTCCATGTGGAAGGAGGGGGAAAATGCCAAGAAAACCATATTGACCTCTGGACCTTAAAATGATTACTGTTATTGGCTTACTTATACAGTCGTGATAACAATCGTATGTGAAGATTCTCCAAAGCAATGAGAGCCAAGACCTCATTCCTCAGAAAGTTCTTCCTTGCAAGCTCCTGGAGTTGGAATAGGGGCTTTCTACTCCCGTTAGTGACTTTGCAGTGATAAAGATCCTGGAGAAGCATCTAGAAAAAGAACACCTATTTTTATATCAAGGCTTAAAGAACCATTCTCACCCATCACAGGGCCACAGGCACTGCTCATTCCATTCCAGGTTCCATTGAGCATAAACTCAAAGCACTGACTGCTGGTTGCAGTAGCTATCTTCTCTCAAGCATCATTGATGACTGCCCAATCTATTCTCATCCATTGTCAGGGGGAAGTGAGTCCTGAGGACCCTGGAACCTAACTTATTCTCCCTTAAACACCACTCAAGACCCCGTGTTGCTGGGAGGAGTGGCACAGGCTTGTATTCCCAGAACTCGAAAGACAGGAAGTCTGGAGCTGGAGAGAAGGTTCAGCAATTAACAGCACTGTTGCTCTTGTAGAAACCTGGATTTGATTCTCAGCCTTCTCCTCTCAGCTCACAACTGCCTGTAACTCCAGTTCCAGGAAATCTGATGCAGTCTTCTGGCCTCCTCAGACACACATGTGGTTGCGCATGTATAGATGAAGGCAAGCCCTCATATACACATGAAGTACATTAAAGAGAGTAATAAAATAAAAGAGTAATGCTGTGCATCTTTAATCCTAGGAGGTAGAGGTATATGGATCTCTGTGTTTGAGACCCACATGGTCTCCAGAGTGAGTTGCATGAGAGCTAAAGCTACATAGAAAACCTGTCTCAAATGAAAGATAAGAGAATCAAGAGATCAAGGCCAGCCTCAACTATTTTGCAAATTGGAGATCAGCCTGAACTACATGAAACTTAAATGAGACATCCTAAATCTATCCTAAGTTGCTTTCTCTCCAACAAGACTTGTGAAAATACAAGAGGTCACATATTAAATATTTTCTTCAACCGATATGATATGGAGGCTTTAATTTTTATTGAAGAACCAACTGTCTTGCTCATTTGTGCTAAGCAATAGCAAATATTTAAATCAACACTGAGTTTAAGGCACACTGAACTGGCACATTATATGTTTATTTGGCAATGATGTAAAAGGAGAAGTCAGAAGAACAGTATTCTCAAACCCAGAAAAAGAACTACAGCACACCAGCATCAAGATGGGTTTTTTTTGTTTGTTTTGTTTCTTTGTTTGGTTGTTTGTTTGTTTGTTTCATTTAAGGTGGGATGTTTTGTTTCCATGGGTTTTTAAATTTTGTTTCGTTTTTTTGTTTTCTGTGTTGGCTTTGCTGTCGTGGAACATACTCTGTAGACAAGACTGGATGCAAACTCAAAGATACTCTTGCCTCTGCCTACCAAGTGCTGGGATTAAATACATTCGTCCTCACACCCATCTAAAGGAAGGAATTTAGTCACTTATTTTTATGTGTATGGAGATTTTACCTCTGTGTATATCTATACATAATATTCACGCAATGCTCACAGATGCCAGAAGGGAAGCCTACATTCGTTGGAACTGGGGTTGCATATGACAGAGCTATCTATGTAGGTGTTGGGCATCAATCCAGGTTCCTTTGCAGCAGTAAGAATGCTTCATTCTAGTATCAAGACTTGTGTGATGAGGCTTGGCCACATTCTCCGTATATTTGGTAGTTTTCTGATGACAAAATAGCATTGCCTTATTATACTTATTTTCAAGAAGGAGATAGTAGAGAGGAAGGGGGTAAGGACTTGGCAGTTTTATAGAGGGAAGCTGTGCAGGGACAGAGAGCTACAGCTAAAGCATTTATTGACAGTTCAACATGGACAGAAACCAGGTCATTGAGCAACTTATAACTTGGGACTCTGACCTTGGTTTTCTGAGATGTGGGTCTCACACTGTAGTCTGACATGGATCCCAGGCTAGTCTCAAACTCAGGGACAGGAACATCTTAGCTTAGTCATGCCAAACAGTATTATAGTTAAGCAGCAGAACCAAAAATGTGACTTTTTTCATTAAAACTTACAGAAAGCTTTCAGATGTGATAGCACACAATTTACTCTCAAACTTTGGAGGGAGAGGTAGGAAGATCTCTGAGTCTGAGGCCAGCCTGGTCTGCATAAAGAATTCTAGAACAGGGGTATATAAGAGACCCAATCTAAAAAAGCACAAAATAAAATTTTACAAAACTCTGGGGCAATCATTTTTAAAGATCTCCCCTTTTGGTATAGAGAATATAGTACTGCACAAGTTTCATGACTCTATGCTTTACTAAATTTTACTAACTTGACTATTGTTTCAGGTAATTTAAAAAACAAAAAGACAAGCTTACAGTATTCCCAGGAGCTTGACTCTTACTGAGAACTTTCTAGCAGTTCCCTTGGCTCCTTCCAGGTTATCCCAGGACTAACTGCAACCAGCACTTAACCCAGAAAGGCTGCTGTTCACAATCCACAGGCCCATCTCAGCTTCTCTCATTGTCTGCCTACCTAAGCGCAGTGGAAGAAGAACACTAGTCATCATTACTAATTAAGAACTTCCCAGCTAAAACAACTGCTGCCTGCAGAATATCTTGCTCAAAGCTTATCAGCTAGACTATCAGCCCCCTACCAGTGTCAAAGTCTGAGATTTCTAGCCTCCAATATCCTGGCTGTTCCTGCCCCCCATTCCAAAGCCTCACCAAAGGCAAGCTCTTTCCCTGCAGCTTTTCCCTTTCTCCCGGGACCCAGAAATCTCACCTTTACCCTTCTTCACCCAGCAATTGCATTCTGCCTTCTTTATTGACCAAGCTAAGAATCAATTAGGTAAGCATAAGCTCACCCTACAGATTTTTATTTTTGTAATTATTTTATTACTATTGGTTTTATTATTATTACTATTAATATGATGATTACTGAGAATGGAACACTGTTGAGCTCAAGGTCACCTGGGAATACCTAATAAGTTCCAGGACAGCCTGAGATTTAAAGCAAAACCTTGTAGGTAGGAAGTGGGGTGAGGTGGGATTGGAGCTTTCTGGGAAACCAGGCATATTGGTTCACAACCTTAATCCTACCACTGGGGAAACAAGCAGACCTCAGAGTTCAACACTAGCCTGGACTACCTACATGTCTATAAGTGAGTTTCCATTCTGATAACATAGAAATAAGACTCAGCCTAATCAATAAGTGCATGCTTGTGTGCAGGAATGAATATAAACATATATAAGTATGGGAATAAATAAATAAGCAAATTAAGCTGGGAATGTGGCTCAAGGATGGAGCAATGTCTTAATGTGCACAAGCCTAAGGTCAACCCAGGTCTATGAACAATCCCTGGGTAGATGAGACCTAATAAGTTGTCACCCCAGTGACACCAATGGTGTCACCAACCACCAATGGTGACATAGGAGCTTCTTACACAAGTCCAACTTGGCCAGACAATGAATTTATGGGAGTATTATACAGGAGCATAGGTGAGAGGTTACTTTTAGGAGCCTAAGTGACCTCCAGATAGTAACAACACTCAGTCTCACCACAAAATGTTATCCCCATAGCTACAACAATTGAATTCTTCCTTCAGCTAACCTTTCCCTCCAATATACTCAGACTCCTGAGACCAGGAACAGTTATAGCACAAATGCATACAACTGGCATGGGTGTGAAGAGGACAGTTCAGGAAGGTTGGAAAATTCCACCAAACCTCTCCCCTTTTGAAAGAGAAAGTTATGGAGCACTTAGGCACACCTCCCCTTTGGAAGGGAGAGGCTAATTACATTCCTCAGATGCAGGGATGGTACTGATCATCAGCCACATGCAGGTGGGGGAGGCCCAGAGCAGGGAGACACATTTCTCAGGGCAAACTGACCTTTGGCCACCTACAGGTAAATAAAGTCCTTGCCACTCCATTCCCTAAAGAGCAATCAGTTTAAATTCGCACTGTTCTGCCAATCACATTGTGTGTAGTGGCTGCTGCTCTGAAAACTGTATAAAAATTGGCTGAACAGGCAGCATGGGGTAGTCCTCTCTCTCATTCATGGACAGTGTAGACCCAGAATTTTGTAACAATAAAATTCCTCTTGCTTTTGCAATGATCCACAGCTCTGCATTGTTCACTCTGGGGGTGGGTTAGATTCTGGTTAAGGATAGCCATAGTCTTACAGGAGCACCGCGTGTGAGGGTTTAATATAGGTCACATAATCAAAGGTCAGTAGACATGATCAAGTAACCACAGCTGCTATGATGAAGAGGTTAATGGCTCTTGGGTACCAGGAGAGCATTTCACAACATATCCCTTCCATTTTCTTTTCTCTAACAAGGAGAGTCTCCCTCTCTGCTTTGTGTTGGCATCTAATCCATACTCTTCTTCACTCAGTTTTCCAAGTTTGCAGGCTTGTGCCACTAATGTCTTGCTTTAACCTTAATGTAGAAAACCAGGTGTGGCAGTACATGCCTTTAATCCCAGCACTTTGGAGGCAAAAGCTGAAGGATCTCATCGAAGACTGCATGGACTGTGCATTGACTTGTAGTACAACAAGGACTAGGTAGAGATCATGTACTCTAGAAACAAATATTTTAATGTAAAGTAATCGCCAATCAGAAATCAATAAGATTAGGCAAAGCTGAGCTTGATCTTAACTGCTTCTAGTCACAGCATGGCTAGGGAGCTAGAAACTATTATCTTTGTATTTGAGGTAAGGCCAGGATAACACAGCAAGACCCTGTCTCAAAAAAGGGATGGGTGGTAGAGGGAGAGCTCAGTGCCTAAGTGAGCGGGCTGCTCTAAGAACTGGGATTGAATCTGAAAGTACACTCCTATTCTATTGTTTGACAAGACTCTAAGATAAAGAAAAATTGAGTGAGAACATGACCTGCAGCAGAACCTATGCACAAGGTTCCAGGAAGAGTCCCCTGGCTTGACTTTGGCCAGAAATACTCCCTATCTACTTTCTAGCATCTATCAATGAAAGATTAGTCTGTTTCAGATGTACTTTTAGACCATTTTTCATCCTGTACAGTCTTGCTTCAGAGCACAAATGTGTTGGCTTATACTCATTCTATTAAATGTTCAGCAGACTGAACACCTCATCTCCTACACTCCTCATTTGCTCCTATTTTCCTATAAAAATTTGTCCTGCTCAAGGTTCAAGGCTGTTTCACCCTCCCTTCCTCTCCCTCTGTGTCAGTGTTGGTATGGAGGTGTGCCCAAGCTGAAATTCTTAATGAAGATATCCTAATGCTATTATGACAGCACAGACAGCTCCTGGGTGGTCTTTGGGGGTTATGCATGCTTTCTGGCACAACCAAACCTCGGCAGCCACATGACTATTTACACCTCCAATTCTAGGACTCTTCTAGGCTTCATAGGCTCCAGGCATTTATGATACACAGAGTGCAGGCAAAACACCCAGTGTGATTTTCTGGTCAGCCTCAGATACATAAAAAGTTTCTCACAAAACCAGGAAAACATTCTGTTCACCTAAGAGTCTGAGTCAAGATCATTACATATCAAGTGCATGCACACTTGCCTACCAGAAATTCACTGTAGAGAGTGCTGAGATCCTCCAGCACCCCTTCCAGCCCTGATATATTGCTCAGGGTAGCTTAGAACTCCTGGGCTCAAGAAGTGATATGACCCTCTAATCTCAGAGGAGTAGGATTCTAGGTATCGCCACCAAGAGACTCTTTTGGAGAGAGGAAGCAGAAGGGTCTTGTTAGAGGTGAGAGACTGGCCAGGTGGAACAGAGAGCTTTCTATACCAGTCAGGCAAAGTGTGACTTCAAGCTCCCAAACAAACAGTTCTCTGGCTGTGTTGGAACTTTAAACCCTTACTGCTTGTTATGAATAGCCCTGGGGCTGATTGTAATTCTGTTAATTCTTCCCTCCTGGGAGGGGCTTCAGACAAGGAGTAAGTTTTACCTGTGCCTTCTTGTGAACCAATCCCCTAATAAATAAAGGAGCTGTTCACTGGGTGCATAGAGAGACTTCCAGGTAAGAGAGAGGAAGAGAGGAGCAGGAGAAAGAGAGGGTCCTTTTGGAGTGGGGACAGTATGTAGTTAGTAAGATGTAGCTAGTAGACTCTCCTGGTGACATGGCAGATCCACAAGGATCTGCCACCAAAGGAATCAGACTTTGATAAAGATCATAAGATTAGGTTTTAATTGATGCACCCAGAGATTCAGTTAACATTGTTTCTGAGCTAACTGAATGTTGCATTTTCCTTCACTAGGCGGCTCATCTGGGTTCAAGAGAGAAAGGTATAGCAGCAAAGTGTGTGTTTGCCTGATGTGCACCACAAAGGCCATGGGCCTATTGAAGCATGTGTCTGTCCTGGTAGTGACTTGATAGTGTGAACCTAGTAAGCTGGGTGGAGAGATGTTGGAGCTCTGAGAGCGCCACAAAGTGAAAGCAGGTTGGCCATTGCCTGCCAAGGCACTGCTGGCCAGCCCATCAGGATGAAAGAACCAGGAAGTAGTGCAGGAACATGCTCAACTATTCCATCTTTTTTACTAATTCCCACAACACTGCTTAAGCCTTACATTCAGAGCTGGATCTCTGAATGCAAACTGCTACTAGCTGATTAGATATTTGAACTCCACCCAGCAATCCTTATAAGGAAGTGAGGTTTTTCCAGTTCATAGTAGTTAAAAGGGAAACAGTGGAGGAGGACTCAACAACTATCCCAACACTGATAGTAACTGGAACCAGCTGAATCCAGGGAACCAGGAGACCCATTAAACCAGTAGCATGGGTTCTTTCTGGCCTGGGCAAGTGTCCTGAGCAGACATTGGGAGAAAACTTCTCAGAACGTCCCACAACACCCAGAGGAAATTCCAGTCACAGGTGCTCTAACAAACCCAGGATCACAGGATACCAGGAGATTGGTGACACCAACCTCTCAGGGTAGCAGAAGCAGATTTAATCCCAGGAGCTCTGTCCCAACTAGCATCTCAGGATCACAAGATTCCAGAATCACAGGATCCCAGAGAGAGCTGGTTAGTGAAGTGTTCTGATAGAACCAGGATGACAAGAAGGAGAGGCTTCAGTCAGATAAAGGAAGGGAATGGAGCAGTAGAGATAACCATGTGGAATGAGACAAGCACAAGACCATAAGCAGCAAAAACAAGGTTATAGTGCATCATCAGAACACAATTCACCCACAATACCAAGTCCAGGATACACCACCACACTGTAAAAGCAAGATTCCGATCTAAAATCCCTTCTCCTGATGATATTAGAGGACTTTTAAAAGGACATAAAGAATTCCCTTAAACAAATACAGGTGAACACAGGTAAACAGCTAGAAACCCTTAAAGAGGAAACACAAAAATCCCTTAAAGAATTACAGGAAAATACAACCAAACAAGTGAAGGAATTGAAGAAAACCATCCAGGATCTAAAAATGGAAACAGAAACAATAAACAAATCAAAAAGGGAGACAACCTGAGAGTGAGAAAAGCTAGAAAGAGATCAGGAGTCATAAATGCAAGCATCACCAACAGAATAAAAGAAAAAGAGGAGAGAATCTGAGGTGCAGAAGATATCATAGAACACATTGACACAACAGTCTAAGAAAGTACAAAATACAAAAAGCTCCTAGACCAAAACATCCAGAACATCCAGGACACAGTGAGAAGACGAAACCTAAGAATAATAGGTATAGTAGACAGTGAAGATTCCCAACTAAAAGGGCCAGTAAATATTGTTGACAAAATTATAGGAGAAAACTATCCTCACCTAAATATAGAGATGCCTGTGAACATACAGGAAGCCTACAGAATTCCAAATAGACTGGACCACAACCAAAATTCTTCCCATCACATAATAATCAAAACACCAAATGCACTAAACAAAGAAAGAATATTAAAAGCAGTAAGGGAATAAGGTCAAGTAACATATAAAGGCAGGCCTATCATAATTACACAAGACTTCTTATCACAGACTATGAAAGCTAGAAGATGCTGTGCAGATGTAATATAGACCATAAGAGAACAGAGATGCCAGCCCAGGCTACTATACTCAGCAAAATTCTCAATTACCTTAGATGGATAAAACAAAATATTCCATGACAAAACCAAACTTACACAATATTTTTCCACAAATCATGCCCTATAAAGGAAAATAGATGGAAATCACCAACACAAGGAGGGAAACTATACCCTAGAAAAAGCAAGAAATTAATCGTTCAACAAACCCAAAAGAAGATAGCCACACAAACATAATACCACCTCTAACATCAAAAATAACGGGAAGTAACAATCACTTTTCCTTAAGATCTCTTAACATCAATGGATTCAATTCCTTAATAAAATGCCATAGAATAATAGACTGGATACATAAATAGGACCCAGCATTTTGCTGCATACTGGAAACACACCTCAGTCACAAAGAAACACACTAACTCAGAGTAAAAGGTTGGAAAACAATTTTCTGAGCTAATGGTCCTAAGAAACACGCTGAAGTACCCATTCTAATATTGAATAAAATCCACTTTCAACCAAAAGTTATCAAAAATCATAAAGAAGGACAATTCATACAGGTCAAATAGAAATATTTAAGGAGTAAGTTCAGCAAATTGTTATGGATATCTGATGAATCTTAGTGTAATGGCCTTGGGAAACCCAAAAGAATGTCGCTGTTCACTCAGAGTGAAGCTAACATATCTTCAAGAGAGAATATTGGAGGTATATGAATTTTGTGTTCACATTGGGGGTGGGAGGGTATTCCTGTATATTTTAGAAGAAAAGTATTTATTTTCTCTGAATTTAGCCAGGAGTTGTCAAATTATTTCAAGTTGAGTGTGACATTAGTAAGGTTTTCAAAGCCTACTGAAAACAAGTAACATTAAATGTGTTATTTATGAGATTAGGTTGTGTGCTATTTTGACTGATGTTAACTTTCCTTTGTCATTTCAAAAGAGAAAGTATGAATTGCCCAAAACACTGTAAGTGTTGATCTGTCAGAAACAATTTCCAATTGCATAATGTTTTTACGAAGTGATTTACTTTTATCATATTTATATAAGGTGATGATAATATTTGCTTCTAAAGGTTTAGCCAAAAAATAGCATTTTAATTACTATACAAATGTGTACAAATAAATTCATAATTTATTTATTCTGTATTTAATGTTGACATGCTTTACATATTTCACTATTGTCCATAATACTGTGATAGATATCCCACAATACATACATATTTTTGTCAACATAAATTCCTAGAAATAAGTTTACTAGATAAAATATCATGTACAAGTTATACTTTGGTATTTATTGGTAAACTGTTCATTAGTAGTACTGTATTGATTTCTACTATTATATGAAACATTTCTCTAAAATACTCTAACAAGAAAATTTTATTTAAAATAAAAAGATAAATAGTGAAATTCAAGGGTAAAATTCAAGAGAATTTCAAAACATTTTGGAATTCAGGCCACAAACTCTGATAGTTACCAGTGAGTGAACCTTGACCTGTACTCCCTACACATGGGATGTAAAAGCTAGAGGTATAGAAATTTGAGGAAATTCTGAGCTACATAGTGAGACGCCAGCATGGGTTACATGAGACAAGTCTCAAAAACAGAGCCAAGAAGAACGCTTAGCAGGTAAAGAACCTTTATGCCAAACCTGATTACTGAAATAGGCCTATTCCCATGGTAAAAGAAAAGAGAGAGACACATACACAAAACAACAACAACAAAAACAAAAACTCAAACACTTCATTTCAATACAAATAGAGATGAAAAATGGCCTAGTGATTAGGAGCACTTGCTGCTTTTCCATGAGTTCCCAGGTTGAGTTCCTACCACTCACATGGCTGCTGACAGCCTTTCACAACTCCAGTTTCTAATTAAGTGACTCTCCTTTCTCTAAACAGACACAGAGCGCACACACATACTTACAGAATAAACACATAATAAAACAGGAAAAAAGGTAATCAATAATAACGAGAGCTCAAAACTTGCACTATTATTCTCTGATGTAAAAAGATTTAAAAAATTCCATAGAGAAACCCATCTCTAAAGATAGCCAAGTCTTCATGTCTTCACTCCAAAGAAAGCCACCTTGTAGTCAGGGTCACGTGTATGGCATTTTCATTTGTTTCACGGAGGCAATTGTTATTTGCAGACTTTCATTTGTTGTTGGATATCAGCAACTAATAATGGATAGGGAATGTCTACTTTGGATCAGTAAAGTGCTTGCTCACCTTGTGGCTTAACCCTTTAGCTTTGCTGACATATTCGATGGCACCTGGAACAGAACAGGTGATCCTATATTTCTGTTATCTCAAAGTGCAGTACTAGAGTTTCTAAGCCTGAAAGTGCTAATAAAGTAGTTAACTTTAACGTCTGATTCAGTTATTGCAGATTATAACTTTCCATCTTTCTTTCATTCATTCAGTTTTTTTAATTGTGCAATGTGGTGGAGTGGCATGGGTGTCCTAATTTCAGCGCTCCCAAGGCAGGTGTATCTTTGAAATTCAAGGCCAGCCTTGTTTATATAGAAAATTCCAAGCCTGCCAGATACTTAACTCAAGTTCTTCCTGATGGTGATGCAGGCATCAACTTAATATTTTGAGCCATTACAAAGAAGCTCTTTATCATACATGTACATAGCATGCTTGTCTTTGAGTGTTTGGGTTGCCCTCATCACTATCATCTTTTCTACTTGAATCCATTTCCTAGCAAAATGCTGTTTGATATTAATTGCTGAAAAGCAGTCCATTCTGTAGACATACCACATTTTGCTTAGCCATTTTTTAGTTGAGGGACATCTAGGTTGCTTCCAACTCCTAAAATAAACCTGCTGTGAACATTGTTGAGGAAGTTTCCTTTTGGCATAGTGGAGCATACTTTGGGAATGTGCTCAGAAGTGACATATCTCAGTTTTCAAGTAGAAGTCCTCCAATTATTAATATATATATATATGATTTCCAGAGTGGTTGGTTCTAAACCCAGTGATGTCTCAAAATGTAGAGAACATTGACTGAAGAGAAGTTTTTAGACAGAGAATGTTTACAGGCATATCTTTCCTTTTATGTTTCTTTTATGTCGATTGTTAGAAGCCATAATGTGACAAGCTAAAAACTAGAGGGTGATCATCCAGATATGGCCTGCTTCGAATTATTATATAATCTGTGACAGATGTGCCCTTATTAACGAAGGATGTAAGGGATTCATTTTAGGAAAGATTCCTACTTTTAATATGCTTTTCCTGTTATTATTAAAAGTATATCAATCACTATGTATTACAACACCCCTTTGGAGCAGGTCTTTGCAGATCCATGTAGATGTACTGTCTTCTAGTGATGCTATATAGACAAATAGGTGACATATGCCTGAGTGATGATCTTATAAAAATTCCTAAAATTATATCTGTGATTATTAATCTATTCTATATTTGGACTGCAGTTATGTCCTTCTCTGGTAGTCAAAACTGCAAAGAGAATTTGTCCTGTCTCCCAAGTGTCAAGAGTTCATTGCTCTTAGATAGAAACCAGACTTGAATCTACTCAGAGCACATTCTTAGAGGTTGTAAAACAATTAACCAAGGATCAAAAAAAAGGGAGTTAAAAATATATTACTGGTGCTAGGACAGAAGATAAAATTTTGACTGGGTTTATCTATACAAAACTTCACTAATAACTTAGTTATGGTTTTAAATCTTCAGGGAACCTGTGGAGCTGAGACAGGAAATAGATGTTTAGCCAGATAATAACTCCTAATTGATATGCACGTAAACATTCTCTGTTTTAAACGTCTATTTCAATTTATGATTCGATATTTCGTGTGAATTCCGATTAGCATTTGAACATGTGATTGTTTATTCTGAAGGACGGTTAAGTGCTGAGGACCAAGAGAAGAATCAAGGACTGAGCTGAGAAGAAGTGAGCTGAGGAGAACCATGCTGAGAGAGAACATTGACTGAAGAGAAGTTTTTAAACAGAACACCGTTTAGATAAAACTAAATTCAAGGAGAACTTGGAAGTATAGACACATCAATGGAGGAAAAGGCATTGAAAGTAAGAGCATTATCTTGACGACAAGAGTAGAAAGCAAGACTAGAAGGAGAATGCAGAGTGGAATAACTTAGAAACTATAGGTAACATAAACAACTAAGAGAGCAATGTGCAGAATACAGAGGAAAAGAGGAGAAAAGAAGAAGCCACAGAGAGTAGAAGGAGCAGGTAGGCATCTCCATACCATGGGACAGAAGAGATCCCATGGTAAGGACAAGGCAGGCTTAGTCTTTTTTTTTTTTGTTTTTTGTTTTTTGTTTTTTGAGACAGGGATGTTCTGTGTAGCCCTGGCTGCCTTGGAAGTCACTCTGTAGACCAGGCTGGGCCTGAAGTCAAAAATCTGCCTGACTCTGGCTCATAAGTGCTGGGATTAAAGCCCTGAGCCACCACTGCCCAGCAACAGGCTTAGTTTTATTCAAAGTAACAAAGTTTTTTCCTTACAAAGGTAGGTTTAATTCATTTAGTATTAAAAGAATAGAAGCTTTTTCTTTCTCTATGCGATCAAGTTTGCAGCACATTTTTCATCCAGAATGAGAGAGTTCTTACTGCACCTGTGCTTAGACTTTTGCTCCATATGCATATGTAAGTATGAATGTGTGTGTACATATGTAATTGTGAGAATGCATACATGTGTGTGTGTGTGTGTGACTATGTAATTGAGAGAATGCATGCAAGTTGGGCCCAACTGCTTTAAATGGAAATGTATATATGCGCATGCATGGATCTGTATATGAACTTAAGTGTTTTTCTTTCTTCAAGTAGTGTTCTCTTCTCCTGGTTCAAAAGAAGTGTATTGCTCCAAACTTACCCCTAACCCTTCAAGAAAGAGGCATCTGGACAAAAATAAATAAATAAATAAAAGGCTCTAGCAATTAATCCTTAACTTTATCTCATGCTGTTTTAGGATGAGGTTCTAATTGCCAGAGTTTGAACTTTCTGGCCTCAGACGGTCACAAAAGGCAGGTCAGATACAGTAGCATAGTAACTCAGCCTTAGATAAGTTAATCAGACACATTCCCATAGTAACTCAGCCTTAGATAAGTTAATCAGACACATTCCCATAGTAACTCAGCCTTAGATAAACAAACGTTTTATTTTTATACAGAAACCCTAAATATCTTTTCAGACAAAGTATTACCCCCATATCTTGGAAGAAAAAGTCTTATTTTGTGCCAATGCTCTTCCCCCTCCTTGCCTCAAGAAGAACCAACAAGAAAGAAATACCCCCACACTTGGGCTCCCTCTGGCAGTGGATGAGTGTCTCCCTGCCTGGATTTAACATTAGTGCACTATGTGGGTAGATGAAGTACAGGGAAGCTGGCAAAGAGCAATAGATTCCTTGGAAATGAAGACAGATTATTGATTTAGTTAAACAAATACTGAGATTTTTTCTGTGTTTTGGGATTTTGTGCATGTGATCATTCTATGGATGTCTCATGGAGGTCAAATGTAAATTTTATGGAATCAGTATCCTCCTTCCAGATACTTAACTCAGGTCCTTCCTGATGGTGATGCAGGCATCAACTTAATATTTTGAGCCATTACAAAGAAGCTCCTTATCACACATGTACATAGCACACTTGTCTTTGAGTGTTTGGGTAACCCTCATCACTATGCTGTTTTCTACTTGAATCCAATTCCTAGCAAAATGCTGACTTGATGTCAATCGCTGAAAAGCAGTCCATTCTGTAGACATACCACATTTTGCTTAGCCATGTTTTAGTTGAGGGATATCTAGGTTGTTTCCAACCCCTAAAATAAACCTGCAGTGAACTTTGTTGAGGATGTGTCCTTGTGGCATAGTGGAACATCTATTGGGCATGTGCTCAAAGTGATATATCTCAGTCTTCAAGTAAAGTCTTGCAATTATTAAAAAAAAAAAATAGCTGATTTCCACAATGGTTGGTTCTAAACCCAGTGATGTCTCAGACCGAAGAGAATTATCAAGCATACCACACACAACAGAAAGGCTTCTTCCTGACTTTTTTCCATTCATGCTTCAGATTCCAGTTTCATAGTTCTGATAACTATATCCAGGACATTCATTAAGCTAGGCAATAACTATTCTGGAAGTTCTGGTAGTATACACTTTTAATCCACATACTCAGAGTGCATGTGAATCTTATGCCTTGGAGACTCACCTTGTTACCACAATGAGCTTCAGACAGCCAGAGCTACAGAAGTATACACACACAAGCACACACAAACACATACACAAACAACACAACACACACAGAGAAGGAGAAGGAAAGGGAAACAGAGACAGAAAGATAGAGACAGACAGAGAGACAGAGTTATAGAGAGAGAGAGGCTGAGAAGTAAAGAGAGAGAGAGAGAGAGAAAGAGAGAGAGAGAGAATATGTCCTTGGAGATTTTGTATCCTGAGACACTTAAGATGTCATGGACTGGAAAGAGATTTCTGAGTTTGTGCTGCCATTTATCAAGAGTAAAAAAATTATCCCCCATCTTAAAAGCATTAAAGTCATCGTTCCTCATGGAGGACCTGGCTAGAATCCATAAATTCCTCATCCTGAGCACATATTCATCACAGAGAAGGAACCATAGCACTCAACCACAAACACACATAATTCCCCAGATTTAACCTCTGCACTGAAGATGATACATGGGCATCAGCAGACAA
>JADRCH010007897.1:0-22294 GCA_019843965.1 Rhynchomys soricoides
AAAAAAAAAACTAAAAACAAACAAACAAACAAAAAAACAAAAAGAAAAATTCAGAAACAAAAAGGGGGAACATAACAACAGACTTCAAGGAAATCCAAAATCTTATTAGATCATGCTTGTCTTAGGTCATAGGTCCACAAAATTGGAAAATAAAAGAAATGCATAATTTTATTAATAGATAAAACTTCTCAAAGTTAAATAATCAAGATCAAATAAACAATCTAAATAAACTAATAATTCCTAAGGAAGTAGAAGCAATTATTAAAAGCCTCCCAACCAAAAAAAAACCAAAAACCCAGGGATAAATGGAATCAGTGCAGAATTATACAGGATTTCAAAGAAGAGCTTATACCAATCCTCCTCAAACTGTTCCAGAAAAAAAGAAACAGAAGGACTATTGCCAAACAGATTTTTTGAGGTAACAGTCACCCTGATACCCAAACCACACAGAATCAACAAGGAAAGAGAATTTTAGGCCAATTTCCTTCATGAACAAAAATGCAAAATTTACTCAATAAGATACTTGCAACCCAAATACAAGAATACATCAAAAAGATCATTCACCATGATCAAGTAAGCTTCATCACAAAGACGCAGGGATGGTTCAATATGCAAATATATAATCCATCATAAAAACTGAAAGGAGGAAAAAAAACACACATGATCAGCTCAGCTTTTGACAAAATCCAACACTCCAAGATAAAATTCTAGAAGTTATTAAGAATAAAGGGCCCATAGCTACACATAATAAGGTTAATTTATTTCAAACTTATAGCCAACACAAAATTAAACAGAGAGAAATTCAAAGCAATTAAACAACAACAAATAAAAAGACAAGGATTTCCACTCTCTTGATATTTATTCCACATAGTAATTGAAGTTCTGGCTAGAACAATAAGACAACCGAAGGAGATTAGAGAGATACTAATTAGAAACGAAGAAGTGAAAGTATTGATTTTCACAGATGATATGATAGTATACATAAGTGAGCCCAAAATTCCTACAGCTGAGAAACACTATTAGCGAAGTAGCTACATACAAGATTAACTAAAAATAAACAGTAGCCCTACTATTCATAAATGACAACTGGGCTGAGAAAGAAATTAGGGAAATAACACCCTTCATAATAACCACAAACAGTGGCTGTTTGTGGCTATTGTGAAGGGTTTGTGGCTATTGTGAAGGATGCTGTTTCATACACACACACACACACACACACACACACACACACACACACACCTTGGAATAACTCTAGGCAAGCAAGTAAAAGAATTGTATGATAAATCTTCAACTCTGTTTTCTATTATTGATATTTTTCCTTTTTGTTACATTCCAAATTTTATTCCCCTCCTAATCCACTCTTTGATCTGTATCCCATACTCCCTCCTAGACCCCGTGGTTCCATGAAGATGTTCCCACCCCAACCCAACACACCAGACCTCTAAACTCCCTTGGGAACCTCCAGTCTCTTGAGGGTTAGGTGCATCTTCTGTAACTGAAACTATACCCAGCAGTCCTCTGCTGTGTATATGTTGGGGGACTCATATAAGCTGGTGTACGCTGCCTGGTTGGTGATCCAGTGTCTGCAAGATCTCGGGGATCCAGTTTAATTGAAACTGCTGTTCTTCCTACAGGGTGGCCCTTCTCATCGACTTCTTCCAGCTTTTCCCTAATTCAACCAGCAGGGACAGCAGCTTCTGTCCATTGGTTTGGTTCAAATATCTGCATCTGAATCATTCAGTTGCTTGTTGGGACTTTCAGAGGACAGTCATGATAGGTCCCTTTTTGTGAGAGCTCCATATCCTCAGTATAGTGTCAGACCTAGGGGTTTTCCCTTGAACTGAATCCTACATTGGGCCTGTTGTTGGAATTCCTTTTCCTCAGGCTCCTCTTCATTTGCATCTTTGCAGTTCTCTTAGACAGGAACAATTATGGGTCAGAGTTTTGACAGTGGGATAGCAACCCCAGCCTTCACTTGATGTCCTGTCTTTCTGCTAGAGTTGAACTCTACAAGTTCCTTTCCTCATTGTAGGACATTTCATCTAGGGTTCTTCCCTTTGAGTGCTGAGAGCCTTTTTTTCATTGGGAGGTTTTTAATGACTTCTATTTCCTTAGGGGATATGGGCCTAAGTATGGGGTATAGTTTAGAGGCTCCTGATTTAATTTTGGTGTGTGATATCTGTCTAGAAACCATCCATTTCATCTAGATTTTCCAGTTTTGTTAAGTATAAGCTTTTGTAGGAGGATCTGATGATTTTTTTAATTTTCTCAGTTTCTTTTGTTATGTCTTGCTTTTTATTTCTGATTTTGTTAATTTGGATACTGCGTTTTGTCCCTTTACTTAGTTTACTATTTTGTTCATTCTTTCAAAGAACCAGCTTTTTGTTTTGTTGATTCTTTGTATTTGTTCTCTTCATTTCTATTTGGTTGATTACAGATGCTCAGAATTGAGACTTTCTCTTGATGTATTTTCCCTTTAGTGAGTATGAAGTGTCCTTCCTCATCACACTTGATAACTTTGGTTTCAAAGTCTATTTTATTGGATATTAGGATGGCAATTCCATCTTGTTTCTTGGGACCATTGGTTGGAAGACCTTGTTTTGTCCTCTCACTCTGAGATAGTGTCTGCTTTGTTATTGAGGTGTGTTTCTTGTATGCAGCAAAATGTTGGATCTTGTTTGCATATCCAGTCTGTTAGCTTATGTCTTTTTATAGGTGAGTTGAGTCTATTAATATTGAGAGATATTAAAGATAGATGACTGCTGGCTCCTTCTATATTTGTTTTGGTAGGTGCCTTTATGTGCTTGTGCTTCTCTCTTGGCTTTCTTATGAGATGCTTAATATCTAGTCTTTTCCTTGGTGTAGGTACCTTCCTTGTGTTGGAGTTTTCCTTCTAGGATCCTCTGTAGATAGATACTGTTTGAATTTGGCTTTGTCTTAGAATATTTTGATTTCTCCATCTATGTTGCTTGAGATTTTTGCTGAGTATAGTAGCCTGGGCTGCCATTTGTGTTCTCTTAGAGTCTGCATGACCTCTGACCAGGCTGTTCTGGCTTTCATAGTCTCTGTTGAGAAGTCTGGTATGATTCTGATAAGTCTACCTTTGTATGTTACTTGCCCTCTTACCCTTACTGCTTTTAATATTCTTTCTTTGTTCTGTACATTTAATGTTTTGATTATTATGTGATGAGAGGATTTTCTTTTCTGGTCCCATTTATTTGGTATTCTATAATCTTCTTGTATCTTTATGGCCATCTCTTCCTTTAGTTTGGGGAAATTTTCTTCTATGATTTTGTTGAAGATATTTTCATGTCTTTTGAGCTGAGAATCTTCGTTCTCTTCTATTCCAATTATTCTTAGATTTGGTGTTTTCACTGTATCCTGAATTACCTGGATGTTTTGGTTTAGGAGTTTTTTATGTTTTGAATTTTCTTTGAGAGTTGTGTCAATGTCTTCTATGGTATCTTCTACAACTGATATTCTCTCTTCTATCTCTTGTATTCTGTTGGTGATACATACATCTCTAATCCCTGACCTCTTTTCTAGGTTTTCCATTTCCATGTTTGCCTCTACCCTGTTGTCATTTAATTTGTAGGCTGTTTTCTTCTTTTTAGCATAGTCAGAAATCTACTCTCACCTAGGGCACAGGTTTGGAGGACATGTTGAGTCTGAAGTGAGAAAACCAAATTGCACATTCTAGAATCAGGTTCTTGGCATACACAGTACAGGAAAATTTACCAGCAGTGACCACACTTCTTTCATGTGCAATGAGCTCATCAGCCCAGTTAGCTCTTAGAGAGAATTTAGAAATAAGGTTTATAAGTTTGAGCTGATGTGCAGAAATGCACTAAAGGAAGGAGTTAAAAAGCACCCTAAAGGTGAGAAATACTTTCAGCCTTTTGTCATTTTGTTTATGAAGTTCTCTGAGTCAGTGCCCAACCCCCTAATCCAACCACCACTGCTGGCACTTTTCTGGACTAGTATACTGTGGCCACTACTGCTTGATCTCCCAGTATAGCTCTTTCAAGAGGCCAATAATAGAGATTGGTCTGTGTGAGTGCCTGCTGGGTCTGCTGTGCTACAAGGCATTGCCCGGTCAAGTAACCTGAGCAGGGGCCTGTTGACTGTGCTTTTATTACTCCTTTCACCTGCAAAATCCCCTGGTGTAATAGAAACAATCCAGAAAAGAAGCCTACTTTTCTGTTCAAAATACTTTATCAAGGGATCTCACTCAACTTCCAGAAATAAAGAGTGGAAGGTTTTAACAAGAGAATCAATAATCCCATTATATGATAAATGAGAAGAATCACTTGGCTTGGTCAAATGAGTAGAAGCCATTTCATGTGATTTTTTTTTTAATTTTTGATACTTATTTACATTTCAAATGTTTTCCCCTTTTCAGGTCTCCCCTTTGTAAACCCCCATCCTCTTTCCCTGCCTCTATGAGGGTATTCCCCCACTCACCCACCCACTCCAGTCTTCCCTCCTTGGCATTCCCCTATACTGGGGCACCTAACACCCTTAGGCCCAAGGTCCTCTCCTCCCACTGATGACCAACAAGGCCCTCCTCTGCCACATATGTGACCCAAACCATGGGTCCTTCTCTTTGGTAGGTGGTCCAGTCTCTGGGAGCAATGGGGGGCCTGACCAGTTGACACTGTTGCTCCCTCCCCATGGGGCTGCAAACTCCCTCAGCTTCATGTGATTTTTATAACTGCACCATCAAAAAAAAAATGGAACTTCCCCTTGTTCCTCTGTGGTATCATGAAGAGAAAGTAAGGTAAGAACTGAAGTGGCTTCCTCATCCCTAGAGCCTTTATCTCCATTTTCTTAATTTCTCTTCCAATATTTAGCCTCCCTGTCTATTTTGGACCTTATTGTCTGGATTCATGGAGATGGTTAAATTGCAGTTGAAATATCTTTATGCTGTGGGTCAAAGCAATTCTATAACAGAAACTCCTCAACAGGAAACACATTTGGTCTTTGTAAGTGGTATTTTGTCTTTAAAATTTTAAGATTTTAAAATTTTAAAATTTACTACTTTGAATGGAAGTAAAAATAATTTAGAGCTTGAGAAATACAGTGCAAGAACTACAAAGCAGAGGCAAGTAAGGAATTTGAATGGGGGAAGTATTCTTTATAATCCAGCTGCCGAATGTTTTTCTTTCACCATTTTCTTTCTGACAGGCAGTCCTTGACTCTCACTCTTTTTCTATTTATCTTAATTATAATCACTCCTTATGATTTCCTCTCCACTTGAGCTACATTGTGTTCTCTAGATCCCACTAGGGACCAGAATGTGAAGCTGTTAAGGAAGAAGGATAACCAGGGATGAAACTCAAAGAACACAAAAGTAAAATCTCAGACTAGGAGGTCTTGCACAACCTTATGATTTGTGCCAAGCAAATTTACATACAAGTACAGCATCATTTATAGTGTAGAATGTTCCAAGGTCAACAGAGAGCTAAATCAGACAATGTTGACAAAAAGAGCAAAGGTTACCTCAGACACAGTTGCCTTAGGATCATAGACCAGAAAAATATGACCATTTAGAAGGGATTTACCGATAACAGGGTTATTAATTATCATCATCATCATTAAATTATTCCACTTATTTACATTCCAAAAGTTGCCCCCTTCCTGGTCCTCTCTCCATAAGTTCTTCATCCCATCAACTCTAATCCCTGCTGCTGAGAGGGAACTCACCCACCCCCACCCCACCTAACCAACCCACCCCACCCCTACCAGCATCCAATATCCTTCTTCCCTGGGACATCAAGTTTCCACAGAATTAATCACATTCTCTCCCACTGAGGCCAGACAAGGTAGTCCTCTAATACACATGTGCCTGGCCAGGACCATAGACCAGCCCATGTATGCTCCTTGGTTGGTGACATAGTCTCTGGGAGCTCTGAGAGATCCAGGATAGTTGACACCGTTGTTCTTCCTATAGAGTTGCAATCCCCCTCAGCTCCTTCAGTCCTTCCCCTAACTCTTCCATAGGGATCTCTGAACTCAATCCAATGGTGAGAAAGAAGTATCTGCATTTGTCTCAGTCAGCTCCTCATAGAGCCTCTCAGAGGACAGCCATGCCAGACTCCTGTCTGCTTGCATAATACAGCATCTGTAATGGTGTCAGGTTTTTGTATGAACACATGAGATAAATCCCACATTGGGCTGGTCACTAGATGGCATTTCTTTAAGTCTCTGAACCATTTATGTCCCTGCATTTCCTTGAGACAGAAACAATTCTGGGTCAAAATTTTTGAAGATGGATGGGTGCTCATGTGCCTCAGCTGGGGACCATGTCTATATACTAGAGGTGGCCTCTTCAGGTTCCATCTTCCCACTGTTGGGCATTTCTACTAATGTCATCCCCATTGAGTCCTGTTACTTTCTAGAGGTTTCCCCCAGTCCCCACCACCACTGTTTCATATTTCAATTCATTCTGCTGGCCCTCTGGGTTTCTCTCCTGTCTCCCTCTATACCTGTTCCTGCCTTCCCCCCTCCCCCCTCCCATCCAGTTCCCCCACCTCCTGTCTCCCATGATTATTTTATTTCCCCTTCTAAGTGGGATTGAAGCATCCACACATTGGCCTTTCTTCTTGTTAAGATTGATATTATCTATGAGCTATATCATGGATATTCTGAGCTTTTGGGCTAATATCCACTTACCAGTGGGTACATATCATGTATGTCCTTTGGGGTCTGGGTTACCTCACCTCAGGATGATATTTTCTAATTCTGTCCATTTGCCTGCAAAATTCATTATTACCTTGTTTTTAATAGCTGAATAGTATTCCATTGTGTAAATAAACCACATGTTCTGTACCCATTCTTTGGTTGAGGGACATCTGAGCTGTTTCCAGCTTCTGGCTATTACAAATAAGGCTGCTACAAACATAGTGGAGCATGTGTTCTTCTTATATGGTCTCACATCTTTTGGGTATATATCCAAGAATAGTATAGCTGGGTCTTCAGGCAGAACTATTTTTAATTTTCTGAGGAACTGCCAGATTGATTTCCAGAATGGTTGTACCAGTTTGCAATCCCACCGGCAATGGAGGAGTATTCCTTTTTCTCCACATCTTTGCCAACATATTTTTTTGTTTGATTTCTTTTTTTATCTTAACCATTCTGATTGGTGTAAGGTGGACTCTCAGTGTGTTTTGGTTTGCATTTTTCTGATGACTAAGGATGTTGAACATTTCTTTAGGTGCTTCTCAGCTATTTGAGATTTAACTGATTACTCATGCACTCTATTTTTAATTGGGATATTTGGTTTTATTTGGAGTCTAACTTCTTGAGTTCTTTGTATATTTTGGATATTGGCCCTCTATTGAATGTAGGATTAAGTTTTAACTGCTTCAAAGCCCAATCCCCAGACTGGACTTGCCAAGTCTGTCCCTGGATAAATGCACAGAATTAGCAGTCCATTCAGGAGTAAGATAGATTTGTGTGTCCCAAAGTGAGGGAGGGTGAAGTAGTGTGGTATAGATAAGATTAAATGAATTGTATAGGTCCATGTAATTAACAGAGAAAAATAAGATATTTTAAAAAGAATAAACAATGTAAGTTTTTGCTGAATTACAAAATAACCAGACACTCATGTTCTGACTGCTTATTTTATTTTAGTATATTAGGTAGAAATAAGATTGTCCTAGAAAGGGGCAAGAGACTATGCAGAGCCCCTGGAGAAATGTAGCAGATAGTATCCATGTCTAGCTCAGTAAAGTTGGCTGCTCTTGAAGACAGATTCTGCCTGGCAGTTCCAGAATGTGATTACATTAAGGCAATGCCAGATGCTACTTCAGTTATTTGCTACTGAGTTGCAACACAGGCTCCAATGTCCCAGAGCTGCTGTTCCTGCTACCAGTTACATTGGCTGGAAGAGCAGTCACTTTGCAACCTAAAACATACAGCATAAATGCAGATCAATGATTTCATTCAAGGAGACTGACTACTCTTAAAGAAGAGAACTGGGCAGCAGAAGTGGCCTGGTGTGTTGGTACAATAAATTCATGGATTGATCAGATAAAATCAGAAATTACAAGCAGTTATTGTATCAAGCCTGAATAACTCACAATTTAAAAAGTTGACCTCCATTTTCTGGGTTATTTTATGTCAATTTGACAAAAGCTAAAGTCATCTGAGATGAGGGAACCTCAATTAAGAAAATTCTTCCATAAGACTGGGATGTAGACAAGCCTGTAGGACATTTTCTTAACTGATTGATGGGGGAGGACCAAGCCCCTTGTTGGTGGTGCCATCTCTGGGATAGTAGTCCTGGGTTCTATAGGAAAACAGGTTGAACAAACAATGGGGAACAAGGCAATAAGTAGCACCCCTCTATGGCCTCTGAATTAGCTCCTGCTTCCAGATTCCTGTTCTTCAGGAGTTCTTGCTCTAGCTTCCTTGATCAACAGTGAAGTGGAAGTCTAAGCCAAATAAATCCTTTCCTTTCCAAGTTGCTTTTAGTCATGGTATTTCATCACAGCAATAGTACCCTTAAATAAGACATTCCCCATATAAGTCATTTAAGAAATAGTCACTGACACCAGTGTATATAAAACATTTCTGGAGGATAGGTATAAGTAACAAACATGCATTTTTTAAAAAGCCTGAATAATAAGTTAAATTTATAAGAGTACTGGCTAGAGATTCCTATTAAAACTTCCCAGGATGCCTAGCTGACCTAGAAATCAGGTGTCCTGATTTCCCATAGGATATAAAATTGCTACCATGGTGGTTAGCAATTAGAGAAATAGTAAGAATCTCACTGGGAAAGAGCTTGATGAAGGAACACTTATATACCTTCTGCATACTCTTACTATCACTTACTTGCAGTGTGCACTTTGAGGGTTTTCTTCAAGGTGGAGGTCAGGGGAAATGTGCCCTGATCACAGAAAAAGCCAGTGTAGTCATCCATACCAATGTCCCAAATCATGGCACCTCCAAAATTGTTTCTCTTAAGCCACTGAGCCTGGTTAAGAAAAAGGGACAGCAGGAGTCACTTGGTTTCCTGGGACTCAGAATCAGGGCTCAGAACACCCAAGGAACTAACCTTACCTTGATATGAAAGCTCTTGATATTGTCATAACCAACCCACTCATTGCCATGGAAGGCATAGGGCACTTGCTGAGCAGCATTCCAGACCTGAATGGCTCCATTTTTTAGGAATGTGCAAATCTTTAAAAAGTTAAGAATTTTAGATCCTTTAAATATTAATTTCATTTAATTAAAATAATGTGCATATTTATTTGATTTCCTTCCTTTTATTATTTCCACAAGGTTTACCTCAAATCAGTAATTGATTAGATTTCTAGAAAGATAATCCTACATATTAGTTAGGAGGATTTAGATCGTTTTATCTTGTATACTACAGATCCCCCACAAGTCCTTGTCAATGATAAATAAGGACTTTACCAATGAGTTGCATCCCCAGTATTTTTTTGTTTGAGAGAAGATCTCTGTCTATATAGACTCATTGCAAAATGGTGATACTCTTGCCTGTGTCTCTTAATACAGAGTTAAAGGGTGTGAGGCATCATGCCTGTCAAACATATTAATAATATATCACTATGTTATATAAGCCCATTTTTATTTATGTGATACTGGGGACTGAAGACAGGACTGTATACATTCTAGACAAGAAATGAAGAACTGAGATATATCTTAATGTTTTTTAAGTGTTCACAAATGGCCCACAATTTTAGTGTTTGGTTTCTGAATCCATTGTATTCTGGATGCCGTGGTATAAAATATTTAAGCTCTTGAAATAACATTCTACTCAATGTGAGAAAAAGACAGAATGAACTATCAGAATAAGACCATTTTTCTACTTAGGCACATAAAATTCATAGATCACTGTACAGCCAACTACTAACCTCATAATAAGCCCAGAGTCCAGTTTTCTTTGTGTAGGGTCCTGGATGGCCACCCCGATTGCTAGGGGCACCAATTTCTGTTTTAGTGGAGTCACTCAAGATGAAGGTGTGTCCATATGCCGGGAATCCAACAATGAGTTTCTCAGATGATGCCCCTTTTTTCTTCCAGTTGTCCATAATGTATTTCTGCAGTGGCAGAAATTAGCTATAGAGTCCAAGCCACTGACCATTACAATTAATTATATTGGCTATTTATTCTGACCATTCAAATTTCCATATTAACCTAAAAATGACTGGTAATTTCTTTTAAAACATTTCAATAAATTTGAATTTATAGTTAATGAGATGTGATTGATGACATAAAACAATGAGATTTGCATGAATTGTGTTGACTTTGTGCCTAAATCTATATATTATTTATCTTATCACTTGTATGTGCAGTAACTTACTATGTTTTGAAAGGCCTTGACTCCAGTTTCAGTAGGAGATTTATAGAGAGGACTGTTTTCTCCAGTGTAGCCATCCCAAGATCCATGAAGGTCATAGGTCATGACTTGAATATAGTCCAAGGACCTAGAGAAGGGGGAAATTATTAAAATTATTTCTCTTTGAATTTTTAATTTTTATTATTAATTATTTTATTTATTTATATCCCAAATCTTGCCCCCTTCCAGTCCCCTCTTGCAGATTTCTTACCCTCCACCCTCTCTTCATCTCTGAGAGGGTACACCCCCTGGGCATCCTCAGTCCCTGGAGCATCAAGTCTCTACAAGAGTACAAGCATCCTCTCCCTGAGGTCAGACAAAGCAGTCCTCTGCCACATATATACTGGGGGCCTCAGACCAGCCTGTGTTTGCTCTTTGGTTGGTGGCGTAATCTCTGTGAGATCCTAGGGATCCAGGCTAGTTGACAGTGTTTGTCTTCCTATACAGTTGCCATCCCCTTCAGTTCCTTCAATTCTTCCACTAACTCTTCCATAGGGGTCCCTGACTTCAGTTCAATGCTTAGCTGTATCTGGATCTGTCTCAGTCAGCTGCTGGTAGACCCTCTCAGATTAAAATAATTTCTTATGATTATTTTTTACACCTATTCCAGCAAAAGGCCTTTGCAGGCCCTCTGCAAAAACTCAGATCAATGAGACATCCCAGGGATAAGAAAACTGCTCACACTATAGTAGTACAGGTAAGGTACATCACTTACTGTAACAGTTGGGGGATCTCATAGCCCGATTGGGTTGTGGAGATGACACCAGCAACTGCAGCAGTGATCATCAGCCTGGGCTTTTTGTTCATGCTCACCTCCTTTTCAAAAGCTTTACGTATTTCCTATAGAGTAATAAGGTATAACAGAGTATGTTTGGAATTAATTGAGCTCCTTAAATAAAATACATGCTAAAGTACTTTTACATATTTTATTTTACTTTAGTATATTAACATTTCAATAAAGTAATTAGGGTAAATGACGTTAATAAACTTAACACATGCCTAATATTCATAGGTAATAAAGATTCTCCCCAAAGTTACACAAAAAGTAAGCAGCCTTACAAAACCAAGGTATTAGATATTTATCAATGCATTCCTGGATCACCATGCTGTATAACTACATTTGTTTTGATGTCCTGGATCCAGCTATCAGTTGTGTAGAAATTTGCTTTCATGTGTTCAATAGATGACCTTTTAATGAAACTTATATTCATTTCAATGAAAGGGATAAAGAACAGGTAGAAAAGACATCACTTTCAGGGCCAGATGATAATTCCTTTGTGTATTCTGTGATTCAAATATTACTTAGAAAATTAGGTTTTATTCTTATTACATTGTTTGGGAGTACCAGGAGGTATTGAATAGAAAGAAGGCTCAGAAAACTGCCATGTAGATAGTAGTTAAAGTGACTAGGATGTTCTACTAGAAGATGAATTATAAGCAAGGTGTTTTACTTGTAAGCTTCATCCATACTAGCTAGTATCTGTGGTGTTAGAAGATGCTGTAAATACTACTGAAGTAAAAAATTAAGTGTCACTCTTACTCAGCTGTGAACTCTGAGACTTAGAGTAGTAACAGGATTGGAAAGACAAGCACCCTTGTACACTTTCTAATTGATTTGGGGCCCAGTCCACAAAATAAGACCCATGCTTGGCATCATTATCAAAGCAAAGAACTTATAACTACATGGATCATAGATTCTAGAGAGGAATCTATTATTCTGCTAAATGGACATAGATGAAACCAACTACGAATGACCAGTCATTATAGCCATAGATTAATACATCTTTCAGCTTTCATCAGAGAAGGTTATATTTATAGTAAATAGACTAAGACAAAGACACACACCTTAGGCCAAGGTGAAAAAAGGAAGGATGCTTTTGAATGCTCAACCCTAAATTGGTCATCACAGCCCCTCATTCAGATCCTGGCTGATAATCTCCTGTTCAGATAAGAAAAAGAATCTGTCTTGTGAGAGTAACCATAAAATCTACAAAGGTTTATGGATTTGTTTTTCCAGCAAGTGAGTCAGAAAAGTTATATTAACTAGAGGTGGTAGATGACCACACAAAAACAGTGTTTCTGAACACAGATGTATAGATACACATATGAATTCACAGGAATTGTGACAATATTCATACCACCTATATAAGCACAAGCTAGACAAAATTCTGGCATAGAGAGCTACTTAGGTTGGGACAATCAGTTTTCCTTGAGAGTGTAGACACTAAGAAATTGATCATGCTTCAATGGAAGGCCACTTCCAAAAACTTGAGGGCAGCAAACACTGGACTAGATGGATAATTTTTTTTTTTAAATTTTAGCTACTTACTTTATATACATTTCAAATGTTTTCCCCTTTGGAAACCCCTTGTTCCATTTTCCATCCTTCTGCCTCTATGAGGGTGAACCCTCACCCACCAACTCCTGTCTTCTCTCCCTAGCATTCCCCTACACTGGGGCATTTAACACCCTCAGGCCCAAAGGCCTCTCCTCTCACTGATGGATTTTTAAAAATAGAACACAAATTATTTTGGTAGCCACAGAATCTTGGAGGAGTTGTCTGGGAGCATATATGATCAAAACACATTTTATGAACTTCTCAAAAAAGTAGTAAAAATGCTCTCACAGATTCATCTATTTACATACATGAAGTCACTATCTATCCTTAGTTGCATAGCATCAGACTACTTTCATCACTGAGATAAATCATTTTATGTACTGAATTGAATGAGAAAATCCCCCCATAGCCTTGGTTGTTTTATCAAGCCCCTAGTCAGTGATGTATTTGAAGAAATTAAAGTAGTACAACCTTGCTAGAGGAAGAAAGTCATGGTTGGGAAGGACTTTGAGATTAAAAACCATGTCTATCTCCAGTTTGCATTTACTGTTTCATGTTATGGTTCAACTGTGAGCTCTCAAAATATTGTTCCAGCCACCATGTCTATTGCTTACTGCCATGCTAACTCTCTAGATCTTTTATAAGTTGTGTGGGTCATATTTTATCCCAGCGATACAAAATAAAAAAGACTTTGGAAAGCATGTTTTCATCTTTCCATGAACATTAGTTTAAATACACTGTATCATTTTGTGCTTTTCATTCCTTTATCGTGTTATTTATCAAAAATATTATGCAAACATTTTATTTTAACATTTTTCATTATTCTTTAAAATTTTCAATGTATTTTAAACATATTAATTCCCCTCCCTCAACTTCTCCCAAATCCTTCATTACCTTCCTACTAATCGAAGTTCATATAATCTTTCACTCTAAGCCAAACAAATCATACAGGCCAGCTTGTATGGACTATCTACTCTTGAACATAGAGCTTACCCTGGAATGTGGTTGATATACCCATTGTCACATAAGACAATGTGTTTTCTCCCTTCTATTAGCAATGTGTTACATATAGCCATTTGTCTAGGGATGGGATTTTATGCCCACTTCACCTTTTTTTGCTGGAATTTTGTCTGGATTAGCTTGTCCTGCTCTTGTGAATGTTATCACAATCTCTGTGACACATGTGTTTATATATATTTTTCTTGTGTCTAAAAGGCTCTGTTTCTTCTACATTATCCACCATTTCTAGCTTTTAAACTAAATCTGTCCCCTCCATTTGTGGTTTTCTTCATTATTTACTCTTCTATTCCAAACAGAAGCTTCTCTGATAAGTAAATGATTTACCAACCTATAGGCATAACGATATGTCATTAGGAGTTATGTTGATACTCTGTTCATTTGGTGGAATAATTGTAGTCTGTCTTCTCCTAGAAACCATGTATTCAGGTTCTTAGCCTCCTTGACAGATGTGGGTTCTTTCTCATGAAATAAGTTTTAAATATAGTTTTAAAAGTGTTCAGTTATTCCTTTAACATTTGTGCCACTATTATATTAGTGGGAATAACTTGAAGATAGGTTATTAGTGTAGAATGCATGGTTAATAGATGGGTGACATTAATGATTAGTTTTCTCCTCTGATAGTTTGTATAGCATCTTCAAGCACTATGAATACTAGCCAAGAGAAACGAATGTTCCCTATGAGAACTATCTCTATTTCTCTATGTTGTATGACTAAAGTATGTGGTATGTTCACCAAAAATGTTTTGCCATCAAGTTGTGAAGGGTAATCAATAGTATTAGCAATGGTCTCCAATATCTGGGAAGTCTATAGTACTCCACTGGTCAACAACTCAAAAAGATATTTCTCATTTCTGTTATTGAAGGGTTGTATTTGGTAGCATATAGTCTTAGGTAAAATATTATATTTTCTACCTCCATTATATGGTAAATCCACTTTGTGTGTATGTGTGTGTGTATAATACTTGTGGTATCCACATCAACTAATGAGAAATGTGAAGGTGAAATGAATAACAGATCTTAAAACTCATGTGATCGGGG
This sequence comes from Rhynchomys soricoides, assembly GCA_019843965.1. Classification (NCBI taxonomy): domain Eukaryota; kingdom Metazoa; phylum Chordata; class Mammalia; order Rodentia; family Muridae; genus Rhynchomys; species Rhynchomys soricoides. The sequence goes on from JADRCH010007897.1 coordinate 14,769, forward strand.
CTGAAGGTATGGCTCAGCAGGTAAGAGCACTGGCTTGTTCAGAGTTTCTGAGTTCAATTTCTGGGATCCATATGGTGCTGAAAATTGTCTATAACTATATTCAATCTGATCTGATGACTTTACCTGGTGTGTAGGCATACATTGAGACATAGCTCCCATATATGTAATACTAAAATAAATAAATCTTCTGTTTTGTAAACTACATGTGGTAAAAACAACTAGCATATACCTTGTTGAATGAAGTAATGGTGTTTAAGTATCTTTGCAATGATAATACTTTATAAATCTAAATTCATGTTTAGTTTTGTCATATAACAATTCCCCTTTTAAAAAGACAAAAAGTCAAATGTCCTAGGAATAAAATAGGTATTTATTCCTGCTTTTCTTACCTGCATCAAGATAGTAAAGAGATGTTTGTTCCTAGGAGGGCGTCCATAACAGCCAGGGTACTGCCAAGCCAAGTTAAGTCCATCAAATCCATACTTTCGCAGAAATTTTATAACTGAAGTAATGAAAGAGTGGCGACTCTCAGGAGTAGACACCATGGTGATAAAACTAACCAAAGAAATCATAATAATGCTTCAGGAATCTTAACACACTGGGATAAAGATTATTTATTGATTAATACCTGCCTCTGAGATTGTCATTGGAAACTTTCTCCCAGAATAAGTCTCTGCAGTTCTCAGGAAATCCATGTACAATCTCTGCTTTTGATCGACTTTCCATTTATTTTATTATTGTTGATTCCATTTATTTTTATTCTAATGTTCTGTGTATTGAATGCAGCTGTCTTTGTTTTGAATGTAACTAACATATCAGCATGTTTGGTCTTCAAATAGTTCCCAAATCCATGTGTTCTCAAAGAAGTCTTACTGCTTATGCATATCCATTTTCTTCCCCTTCTTTGGCAACAATGATCAAAAGTATACCAGTTGTTCCTCTGGCTTTGTACTCTGAGATATTTTAAGAAGGATTTCTATTATGAAATAGGTAACTAAATTATAGGGGATAGAGTGCCAGAATATTAAACCAAACATTTAAACATATGAAATACATACTAGTCTTTCCAATGTCATTTAGTTAATATTTAAGTTCCACTGTAGACATTTATTTAGTTAACATGTTCACTTAGTGGATGCTCTTAATAATCTATCTAAAACTGTGTAGGATAAGGCAACAGAAATCACGCTACTCTAGATTATCATAAACAGTATGTGAATGAAAAATATCTTTAGAGAGGACTTACGAGCCAGCTCCAAAGTTCCAGCAACCAATAGACAGGAGTGTTTTCAGCTTGTTGTTTCTTTAAAGCAAAAGAAAAGAAAAATTTCAAATTTCATGGATCCTCCTATTAAAAATGGAACTGTTTATGGTATTGGGCCTGTTCTTATTATTTAATTTTGTCTTGATATTATACAGTAAACTTTTGAACAATTTTTCCATTAATGAAATTTTATTACAATTTTTCTGTGTTGCCATAATCTTAAATAACATCAAAGTAACTTGGGCAAACTAAAGTAATAATTTTTATAGGCTATATTTTTACTTTCAAAACTATAATATAATTACAATATTCCTCTTTCCAAACCCTCCCATATATACCTTCCCACAGTCTGCTTCAAATTTATGGTCTCTTTGTTCACTAATTTTATTGTAGACATATAGGCACAAAACTATTTAGTAATACATATATTAAATATTTCCTACATGAGCCCTGTATCTACATTTCAAAGACCTCTTCCTCTTCCCATTCCAACTCCTTACTTGCTCCTCCTCCAAAATCCATACAAAGAATGTACTGGGCAATATTTCTAGTGCCTAAAACATGGAAGGACAGTTAACTCCTATCCTGCTCAATGAAATAAATGGTATATCTCATTTGAAATATCATGTTTTCAGTCTCTATGATAATTAATACAAATTCAATGCATTAGAAATGCATAGACTCTTGGAAATAGTGGTTTTAAACTATCAATTTCCAAAGTGCATCTTTCATAAGAAAAGAACACTAAAGATTTGGGTGCATTGTCTCCTTCTACCTGATTCTGGTTCTGCTGTTCTGGCATAGAGACTCACATACTATCATGTAATCTTTGATACAAGAAATCAAAAAGTTGTTATTTCCAGTATAAATAATAGTTTAATTTCTAATGATAATCATGATACTACCATTGAGCATGGTAATAGTCATCTTACTTTTGTCTTATGTGTGAATAAACAGAAGATATGCAAATTCCAAAGTACCAGGGATAGTTTCATTTTTCACAAAAGATATATATATTAAAATGCAGAAAATTCTTCTGATTATCAATCAGACTCTTTGGTGTCTAATGTATAGTATGCTCAACCTCTTCCTTCTTTATGCAATTCACTGAGATAATGGAGTTTTAGAGTGATTAAATGAACAAAGAATGGAAGAAAGTAACTAATTTTAATAATACTAAGTACATATTATAGGTAACATGATGTGTTACATACTTAATTATCTGCAAGTGGAATTATAATTTTGGACCACATTTCTCATCAAGTTTAAAAAGAAACCAAAGTAAGTTAAAGATACAAATATAAGTTGTAAAACTATAACACTACCTGAAAGAAACATGGAGAAAGCTCCACAAATGTGTCCTGGACAGAGATTTTTCCAAATGATGCCCCACCGCACAGGCAGCAGAAGGAAAGATTTTCAAGGGGATTATATTGTACTAAAGATTCTTAGAACAAAGCAGATACAATCAACAGAATAAGAAGACTAGTGTCTGTGAGAAAATATTTGAAAACCAACTTGTGAAAGGTTAATAACCAATATGTATCATGAATCAGAAGCTCTGAATGATCCTAAGTGAAAAATGGACTAAAATATTGACCTCACATTTCTTTAAAACAAATAAAACAATGATAATGGTATGAACAAAAGTACTTCAAGGCCAAACAAACCCGATATAATTTTCTTAAAACCATATTGAAGACCATATTGTCTTCATCTGCTATGATTACTGTGATAAAAATATGAAACACAACTGCATTGTCAAGGAAATCTATTTTTTGAAAAGCACTTGGAAGCTATTTGTACAGATGTACTTTAATGCACTCAACATATGAACTAATATAAATAGTCCTTGCAAAGTTACAAATATAATTGTCACTTAATTCTTTTCCAAGGGATATGAATTCAATGTGTTGAAGACACAGCACCGGCAGTGTACAATTCACAATATGCAAGATATAAAATCTCCTACCCTTAGGTGAATGAGTAGACAAAAAGATATACTATATATAAGCATGAGCATTCAACAATAGAATGAAATATGTCATTTATAACAGCATGTGTTAACATCGAGTGCATGTTAATAAGAAAAATAGGAGAGACCCAGAAAGACACAGTGCATGAATGGACTCGGGTATTTGAACTCAAATGTAAACCAGCCTTGTGGTTATCATGGCCCAGTCAGGGGAAAGAGGGTTAGGAATACATACAAGAATTACTAAATTTCACTGATACAGGAAGCATAACTTCAAGATACCACATTTAAAACATGGTGCTTAAGTTTATAATAATAAACAACATTTTGGAAACTGCAAAGAGTAGACTGGATTGCTGAAAATAGAAGTGTTCAAGGACAGGTGACATACCTCAGTTTTCAAATATACTTGCCACCAATCCTGATCACCTCAGTTCAATTCCAAGTACCCACATGGTGAAAGGAGAGAGCTAACTCCTGAAAGCTGTTCTCTGACGTCAACATATCTCTTGTGGCATGCATATGAACATTTATGTATGTCTACAGACACCATAAATACATGTAACAATTTTTATAGATGTGGTCAAGACAAGGCACATATTAATTTACTGAACAACAATTTCAAAATATATTTCAGAACTTATGGTTTTGTCAAAAATATATGTCATTTGGTGGAAATAAAAGGGATCAACTTGGCAACTGGGTCTCTACATCAAATCTACCAATCCTGTAGTATTAAGAAGTGTTGACATGTGGTAACTGTTGACTCTACAGATACCAAATTACATATTTTCTTTTTCTCTTACCTCTTTTTTAAGTCATTAAAATCTTTGTAGTCATCCAAATCTTTCCTTTTGGTCATGGTGATGTTGTTTTCCCAGATGCCAGCAAAAGAGTAGATTAGGTGAGTACACAGGCAAGGGTCAATGTCATCAAGCTTCATAACTCCCACATCTGACTTATACTGAGGCCAGTTGTTGAAGTAGCACATCAGCTGGTAGGCAAAGCCTGTGAGAAGTGAGGGTTAAGGGTGACAGCGTTTTGTTGGTGATAATGACCTGTGCTCATAGTTTGGCCCTGCTTCCTTCCTTTCTTATACTTCAGATGACTGATCTCTGGTTAGAAGTGATTTGTGTGAACACTCTCAAAGATGAGCCCATCTTGAGAATAGTAACTGACTTAAAGTGCCTTATGTAAAAAATACACTGGGGGGAGTTTTGTTTATTTAGAAGACAAAACAGGAATCCAGTTGTCATGTGGAGCTAGGTAGTCACTAGTTTATAGCTCTCCAGTGGCCACGCTATAGTGGATAGCAGCAAGAACAGAACCAAAACAGTCAACTCTCCACAAAGTAAACCCTTATCATTTCCAAGTATAAATTATCTCCTGAGAAGGTTTTTTTTTTCAAAAATAAATATTAGAATATAATTTAATAATAATCTATATTAAGGAGAGTTTTGGATTATAAGTAATTTATGAAAATCTGAGACTTTTCTAATAATAAAACATGTAGGCAATGACTTACCCAGTTGAGCATTCAGTAAGACATTGAGACCTGGAAACAGAGCATACATTTACCTGCTATTGTCTGGGATTTAACTCAGAAACCTTGTGGGCCATCTGGTTTATTATATATTATTACATCCCTAGTAATGCTTTACAGATGTAACAAACATATTCTTAAGCCTGTTCTTTTACTACTAAGAACTAGCCATAACCCTGTCTTTTACCTTTCATGTAATATTTACTATTGAATGTAAAGGCTATAGAAGATGAACTGACATTCACTCTACTCAGGGATCACATGTTCAAATGTGACCCTCCTCCCACAGAATAGATGAGTTTAGCCTTATAACAAGCAAAGCATCATTTAAAGCAGAGAACTGGGTTTCTTCAAGAACATTGGGATGTTCATTAGGAAGATTGTTGCAAAGCTTTCTGTAATGACACCAGAAGAACAGTGAAGTAAGACTCAAGATGATTTTACTCAGCTTTAACACTGTATGTTTTGACAAGGTTTCACTATGGAACTCAGGCTTGCTGTGGACTAGAGTTCCTTATGCCTCAGCATCTTGAGTCCTAGAATTACAAGCTTGAACCACACTCAAGATGAGAAAACTACTATTTTTCTGACTGTTTCACAAATTAAGGTTGGTGTTTTATTTCAAAAAGAAGCTGGAGGTCAGCGATTTTAAAACTATATAGATTTATGGCAGCTGATACATTTTGGAATTATGTAAAACATTCATCAAATATTGCTCGGTGAATGATTGCACTTCTAAGAATAACACTTTATGAAATTACTGACTTAGGAAGACTATATATGATAATTAAGGAATAATCTGAGTATCTGCTTACATAACTCTACCTCAAGTACTGCTGATCTTCATCTCAGAGAAAGCTATTCTACAGACATAACCAAATAAACAAACATAACATTAAGGAACAAAGAAACTTAATTCACTACACAAAAGAAAATAATGCCTAGGAAAACAGATAACTATCCAGAACTAGGGATATTCTAGATCTTGGAGGAGAACCTCAAGTTTCTACCATTCTAAACAAGCATAAATCCTAAATGTGTTCTAAATACTTGTCCTGCTACCCAGACTTAAGTTTGGTTCTTACCCATTAAAGAAACAATCTTGCAGCGTTTTGAGCTTGGAACAGGTTGAGACCATGAAAAAGAATGATCAAAATGCAGAGACTATGTGGTGCTCAGCCCCAACTGCTACATCTATCACTCCTGCACTCAAGACTCAAGAATAATGGTAAAAATTGTGGTAGAAGGATTCTAAGAGTCAGCAGAACAGGAAATTTGCTATGAGATTTCCTCTCCTAAAACTGTCAAATAAACTACACCAACTAAGTCTCATCAACATGGCTTCCAGAACAAGGACACCAATATAAATGCTAACACAAAAGGGGAAAGTTTCACCTGGTCTCACCCCTACACAATAAATCATAGTTAACTATGGTATGCAAAGACTGGGAGAAATTGTCCTCTCAAGGAAACTTCCCAAATCAGTTATCTTATAGCAAGTACTCATCCCAGCCATCATATACATACAAGTATCATTACAAAAAATAATAATAAAGAAACCACATAAGAAGAAGGCTCTATATCTGATTACACACTCACCCATGATGAAAATGAGCTTGGATACAGTTGCCTTCAGTACTGACTCAGCAAAGTCTTCATTGGTTTTATATAACATTTCTGTTCCTAGTAATCACAAGGGTTTTCACATAGAAATTGCTTACTACAATGTATATATGACTGATTTGTAAATCAGCAGCTTTCTTTTATGGACTCTGCTTTTAATGCTATTCCTCCTAGCAGGAGGTGAAGTCCACAGTTACACAAAGTACTCACTTGCTTAATACCCTTTCCTCCACATTCCAAGGCCACAAAAATCTGTTGAGATAAGGCAACCAGGTTTAATTTCACAGAATTTTCATACTTGGCATCAAAGCAAGTTTCTATTGGCAGGTAAACAGCAAAATCCTTTGGAAAGTACTAGCTCTGTTAGAATCTTGCTTGTTCCTGGAATTAATAACCTGTTATTTATATGGTCAATGCCTAAATCATCCCCTCTCTCTACTCAGGGGCTACTTTCTTAACATTCTATGCACATTTGTTATATGAAATGGCTAAGATGTGGAAGTATTTAGAATTTTAAAGAATGGTAGTTACATTTACTGAGGAAGTAGAAACAGAGTGCCAAGGGTTGCAGGGCAGAACTCAGACTGTGGCCTGAGATGTCAAATTGAGATACTTACTAGCACTTTGATATACAAATTTGCAGATGAGAGAAGTATGGAGTAGAAATAAAATTAAGGAGTCCTTAGAATAATGAGTAAGTTTAAGAGTATATAGGGAAAACTTTGTAAATAAGCTACGCTGGAATGAAAACAAAATAATGGTCTAGACTAAGCCAGGAGACCTCTCAAGCTTAAACAATAGAAAGATGAGAGATCAACATAAGGAACTAAGAAACATTCAGGAAATAGAAGGGTACAAACAAAGTAATAGCTGTAGCAATGAATTTTTTCTTAAGAATCAGTAATAAAGTAGACAGTAGCTCATATCTATAATCTTATCAATGGGAGGCTGAGGCAGGAGGAGGATTGTTATGAGTTTGAGGGGAATGCAGACTAGTAGTAGTTCCAGAATAACTTGGACTACAGTAACACCTAGTCTTGAAAATAAATAAATGAAGGAAGGAGAGAGACAGAGAGAGAGCAAGAGAGAGAGAGAGAGAGAGAGAGAGAGAGAGAGAGAGA
>JADRCH010007897.1:22694-41123 GCA_019843965.1 Rhynchomys soricoides
AGAGAGAGAGAGAGAGAGAGAGAGAGAGAGAGAGAGAGAAGAAAGACAAAAGAAACTAGTGTGCCCATAATGTCAAATATTGCTGACTACATACTATTTTTATGTCAGTACACGGGCCTTGAGGCTAAAAACAATTCATAATTATTCCTAAACACTTCACATAGAGAAGAACAGCGTTCAAATGCTAAAAAAGAAAATTTGAAAATCAATAGTTATGATCACTCAGAGAACAACTTCATACTCCTTGTTGCTTCTTTGCCCACAAACAATATGTCTGTCCTAAGAAAAATTGAAAGATGCCAACTTTTATAGTTATATCAACAGGATGAGTGTGGCTTCATCTATGAAATATCATCCATAGATACTTATACGCAGAAGAACTTCTAAGATTAGAAATTTGAGGTGAAAGTTTAGGCGTAAAGTCCTCTAACCTTCCATGATCAAATCCACTATATTCCATTCCTTTGTCATTTATTATGTGAGTCCTCACCAAATAGTATTTGTTTGCTTCACAAAGATGAAGGTCATCATTGGCTTCATTAATTTAGAGCCATTGACTAAGATCTCTGGTACAAAGTTTCAAACCTTACAGGCTTACATACTTACCAACTATCTACCTTACTTATAAAACATACTACTTCTTATTTTCTATCAAAATCTGCTCCCAATTCACAATCTCTCCTGATCCTCAGAGACTAGTCTACTTGTAAAACTAACTGCTAAATACTTAGACTCCTGGTTAGGACTCTACCCAGTCATCCTCATCACCATCACTGCTGCTAAATTCTTGGTTCTTAATTTTTAGACTCATTTTTCCAAGATAAAATCAATTCCTGAACCTCAAGGACAGCATAACCTCACACTCAAACGAGATTGATGCTAATTTCCAGTGGAGTCACATTCTGAGTCACCTTTCAGCTGACTCTGCCAACTCCTGTGACCTCAGCTAGTCTTTTAACTTGAGTCCAAAATAATTAGATTACAGCTTTTCCTTTCCTCTTCCCACTTTTTAGTCTGTACTCTGTACTGTGGAGAAAGTCATACACATAAAACTCTCAGAACATTCTCTAGTAACTAACACCAAAAGTTGAAATTGATGATGTATTTGAAGTTATCAATGGCTTATTAGTTACAAGGGGATGTCATGAAATCTGTCCCATCTGAAATTGAAATTTTCATATTGATTATGAGTCTAGTTACTTCCAAATAAAAGGTGCATCTTCTGCTGATCTATTTTTTCCTAATTTACTTCACCTATTCAGTTATAATCAAAAAGTGTTTTATCTCTAATCTTCCAGAGCACACTCTTAATCTTGTAACCTCATACTAAGTAACTTCAACACCACTCTGGTGAATAACAGCTTTCGATGTATATTGTTTTCACATGGCTATTCCAGTCTTTCTGATGACTTAGCCATGCTCACCAGTGTTACTTTGTACACAAATAAAAATATGTCCCATTTTTTTTATTATTTATCAATCAATGAAACCTCTCAAAGCATAATAAAAATTCATGATCATTGAGAAATATATTCATTGACAAGAGTCATACTTCAAGACATAATAGGTTTACATGTCCTAACAGTAAAAAGGGATAGTTTGCCTCCTTTTGTGAAAGGAATGTTGCTTCTATGTAAATCAGTGTAGCCTTGTAAAAGACATGTCAAAGAATAAGTTTACTATCAGGCATAGTAAAAGGAGAGAGGGAGTCATGACTTTAGCTCACCACAATGCCCCAATTTAATAATGAATAGACATAAGTGAAATCAGGGTCCAAAATCTCTCATGTTCCACCTCCTTCTAATTCCACATTCCTTTAAGCTATCTCTTTTGTATGTACAAGCAAGAACTGTGGAATATTAGTTCTCAGAGTAGCTATGCTCTTTTCTGGTTCTCTTCTATGCCAGAAGCAAACTGAGATACAGCCTTTTATACTGTCTAGGACCTTCACACAGAACTCCCTTGAATTATGACCTTATCTCTAGGCAAAGACATCTAGCTTAAAAAGACTATAGAAGTAAGCAATTTCCTTTGTTCTGTGAGCTGCTATGAGACCTCATATCACAGTTTCCCACATTGTGGACCTCCAGCATTACTTAAGGATATTCCATTCTGGGAAAAGTCATAAAAATTGGAAGTCATAGTTGGGTGGTGTGGTTCACATCTTAAATCTTGGCACTCAGGAAGCATAGACAGGTGAGTTCAAGGTCAACCTCTCTACAAAATGAGTTCCAGAACAGACAAACTACACATAAAGAAACTCTTTCTTAAAAAAATTAAAATAGCTTCTGGTTTCCATTTGTGGATGGGGACCTCAGCCTGAGTCACAGGGCTCCATAGCCAAATAGTGCCAGGAGAAAGCTAGCCTCCCAGGAGTGTAGACAAGCCCGTGAGTGGAGGAAAGGCCAGCACCTCTGCTCAGAGAGACCCACCCAGAACCCTCAGGACACAGTGACTAAAGAGTGGTCTTCTGGTTTCCTTCTTCAGCAGGGAAGCTGATCCTATGACACAGGGCTCCATACTCAAAATAATGCCAGAAGAGAGCTGGTCTCCCAGGAGTGCTGACACATCTTCTAAGACAGGCAAGACCACAAATTCTGTTCAAATTCCAGATCAAGAGGGACCCTTGCAGAGCCATCAGGACACAGGAACCAAGGAACAACTGGGGACAGAATCCTTCTAGCTTCTGTATGCACTCCAGAGCTGATCCTGTACCACAGATCTCCAAACCCAAATTCCTCTCACAAAGAGCTGGTCTCCAAGGAGTACTGAAACAGAGGCTTGCAGGAGGGACAAGCCACAGTCAGAGAGAGCAAAACGAGCTAACACCAGAGATAACCAGATGGTGAAAGGCAAGGGCAAGAACATAACGAGCAGAAATCAAGTCTACATGGCATCATCAGAACCCAGTTCTATGACCACAGTGAGCCCTGAGTACCCCAACACACCAGAAAAACAAGATTCAGATTTAAAATCACATCTCATGATGATGATAGATGATTTTAAGAAGAAAATAAGTAAATCCCTTAAAGAATACAACAGAACATATGTAAACAGCTAGAAGCCCTTAAAGAGGAATCACAAAAATTTCTTAAAGAATTAGAGGAAAACACAATCAAACAGGCAGAATTATGGGAAAACTCAATCAAACAGGTAAAGGAGATGAACAAAATGATCCAGGATCTAAAAATGGAAATAGAAACAATAATGAAATCACAAAGGGAGACAACGTTGGAGATAGAAAACCTAGGAAAGAGATCAGGAGTCATAGATGCAAGCATCACCAACAAAATACAAGAGACAGAAGAGAGAATCTTGGGTGCAGAAGAAACCATAGAAAACATTGATGCAACTGTCAAGGAAAATGAAAAATGTAAAAATCTCCTAACCCAAAACATCCAGGATATCCAGGAAACAATGAGAAGACAGAACCTGGGGATAATAAGTATAGAAGAGAGGGAAGATTCCCAACTTAAAGGGCCAGTAAATATCTTCAACACAATTATAAAAGAAAACTTCCCTAACCTAAAGAAAGAGATGAACATAAACATTCAGGAAGCCTACCGAACTCCAAATACATTGGACCAGAAAAGAAATTCCTCCCGTCACATTATAGTCAAAACACCAAATGCACAAAACAAGGAAAGAATATTAAAAGCAGTAAGGAAAAAAGGTCAAGTAACATATAAAGGCAGACCGATCAGAATTACACCAGACTTCTCACCAGAGGTGATGAAAGCTAGAAGATCCTTGGCATAGCTCAGACAGAACCTAAAAGAACACAACTGCCAGCCCAGGATGCAATACCCAGCAAAACTCTCAAATATCATAGATGGTGAAACCAAGATATTCTATGACAAAACAAAATTTACACAATATCTTTCCACAAACCCAGCCCTACAAAGGACAATAGATGTAAAATACCAACACAATGAGGGAAACTATACCCTAAAAAAGGCAAGAAAGTAATCTTTCAACAAACTCAAAAAAAGATAGCCACACAATCATAAAAATAACATCAAAAATAACAGGAAGAAACAATCACTCTTCTTTAATATTTCTTCATGTCAATGGACTCAATTCCCAAATAAAAAGACATAGACTAACAAACTGGATCCATAAACAGGACCCAGCATTTTGATGCATCCAGGAAATGCACCTCCGTGTTAAAGCCAAACACTACCTCAGAGTAAAGGGCTGGAAAACAATTTTCCAAGCAAATGGCCCCAAGAAACAGGCTGGAGTAACTAATCCAAAAAAGATGATGAAGGACACTTCTTACTCATCAAAGGAAAAATCTACCAAGAAGAACTCTCAATTCTGAACATCTATGCCCCGAATACAAGAGCTCCCACTTTCATAAAAGAAACTCTACTAAAGCTCAAAGCACACACACATTGCACCTCACACAATAATAGTGGGAGACTTCAATACCCCACTATCAACAATGGACAGATCTTGGAAACATGAACTAAACAGAGACACAGTGAAACTAACAGATGCTATGAACCAAATGGGTTTAACAGATATCTATAGAACATTTCATCCTGCATCCAAAGAATATACTTTCTTCTCAGCACCTCATGGCACCTTCACCAAATTGACCATATAATCTGTCACAAAACAAACCTCAACAGATATAAGAAGATTGAAATAATCCTATGCCTCCTATCAGATCACTACAGATTAAGGATGGTCTTCAATGACAACAACAACAATAGAAAACCCACATGCACATGGAAGCTGAACAACACTCTATTCAATGATAACTTGGTCAAGGAAGAAATAAAGAAAGAAATTAAAGACTTCCTCAAATTTAATGAAATTGAAAGGACAACATACCCAAACTTATAGGACACAATGAAAGCAGTGTTAAGAGGAAAACTCATAGCTCTGAGTGCCTCCATAAAGAAACTGGAGAGAGCATATACTAGCAACTTAACAGCACACCTGAAAGCTCTAGAACAAATAGAAGCTAATAAAACCAATAGGAGTAGAAGGAAGGAAATAATCAAACTCAGAGCTGAAACCAACCAAATAGAAACTAAAAGAACTAAACAAAGAATCAACAAAACCAGGAGGTGGTTCTTTGAGAAAATCAACAAGATAGATAAACCCTTAGCCAGACTAACCAGAGGGCACAGAGACAGTATCCAAATTAACAAAATCAGAAATGAAGAGGGAGATATAACAACAGAAAGTGAGGAAAATGAAAAACATCAGATCCTACTACCAAAGCCTATACTCAACAAAATTGGAAAATCTGAATAAAATGGACAATTTTCTAGACAGATACCAAATACAAAAGTTAAGTCAGGAACAGATAAACCATCTAAACAGTCCCATAAACCCTAAAGAAATAAGATCACCAACCAAAGAATATGCATGGAGGGACCCATGGTGCTGGCCACATATGTGGCAGAAGAGGGTCTTGTTAGACACCAGGGGGAGCAGAGGCCCTTGGGTGTGAGGGTGTTAGATCCCCCAGTATAGGAGAATGCCAAGGAGGGAAGAAGAGAGGGAGTAGGTGGGTGGGTGGCAGGGAGAGGGGGAGGGAATGGGGAGGTTCCAAAGGGGAGATCTGGAAAGGGGGAAACATTTGAAATATAAATAAAGTATGAAAAAAAAAGAATGTAAACTGAGCAAGACATGGGGAAAAAAAAGAAATAAGAGCAGTCATTCAAAGTCTCCCAACCAAAGACAGCCCAGGTCCAGATGGATTTATTGCAGAATTCTATCAGACTTTCACAAAAGACCTAATACTAGTACTCTTCAAACTATTCCACAAAAGAGAAACATAAGGAACATTACCCAATTCTTTCTATGAGAACACAGTTACACTGATACCAAAACTTCACAAAGACGCAACAAAGAAAGAAAACTTCAGACCAATTTCCCTGTGAATATAGATGGAAAAATACTCAATAAAATTCTCACAGACTGAATCCCAGAACACATCAAAACAATCATTCACCATGATCAAGTAGGATTCATCCCAAGGATGTAGGGATGGTGCAATACCCAGAAATCTATCATTGTAATCCACTACATTAACGAACTCAAAGAAAAAAGTCCACACGGTCATTTCATTAGATGCTGAAAAAAGCACTTGACAAAATTCAACGTACCTTCATGATAAAAGTCTTGGAAAGATGAGGAATTCAAGGCCCATACCTAAACATGGTAAAAGTAATATACAGCAAACCAATAGCCAACATCAAACTAAATGGAGAGAAACTTGAAGTAATCCCACTAAAATCAGGGACTAGACAAGGTTGCCCTCTCTCCCTCCATATCTATTCAATATAGTACTTGAAGTTCTAGCTAGAGCAATTAGACAACAAAAGATAGTCAAAGGGATACAAATTGGAAAGGAAGTAATCAAGATATCAGTATTTGCAAATGATATGATCCTATATTTAAGTGAACCAAAAAACTCCACCAGGGAACTGCTACAGCTGATAAACAACTTCACCAAATTGGCCAGATATAAAATAAATCAGTAGCCTTCCTATACTCGAAGGACAAACAGTCTGAAAAAGAAAGTAAGGAAATGACACCCTTCACAATAGTCACAAACAACATAAATATCTTGGTGTGACTCTAACCAAACAAGGGAAAGATCTGTATGACAAGAATTTCAAGTCTCTGAAGAAAGAAATTGAAGAAGACCTCAGAAGATGGAAAGATCTCCCATGCTTATGGATTGGCAGGATTAATATAGTAAAAATGGCCATCTTGCTGAGAGCAATCTTCAGATTCAGTGCAATCCCCATCAAAATTGCCACTTAGTTATTCATACACTTAGAAAGAACAATTCTCAAATTCATTTGGAAAAAAAAAACAACCCAGGATAGTAAAAACTATTCTCAACAATAAAAGAACTTCTGGGGGAATCAGCATCCCTGACCTCAAGCTGTACTATAGCGCATTAGTGATAAAAATGCATGGTGTTGGTACAGTGAAAATCAGGTAGATCAATGGAATAGAATTGAAGACCCAGAAATAAACCCACGCACTTAAGGTCACTTGATCTTTGACAAAGGAGCTAAAACCGTCCAATGGAAAAAACACAGCATTTTCAATAAATGGTGCTGGCTCAGCTGGCAGTCAACCTGTAGAAGAATGCAAATTGATCCATTCCTATATCCCTGCACAAAGCTCAAGTCCAAGTGGATCAAGGATCTCCACATAAAACCAGATATAGTTAATCAAATAGAAGAGAAAGTGGGAAAAAGTATTGAACACACAGGCAAAGGGAAAAAGTTCCTGAACAGAACACAAGTGGCTTATGCTTTAAAATTAAGAATCAACAAATGGGACCTCATGACAGTGCAAAGCTATAAGACAAAGTGCACAGTCAATAGAACAAAACATCAACCAACAGACTGAGAAAAAACCTTTACCAATCCTACATCCAAAATAGGCATAATATCCAATATACACAAAGAACCCAAGAAGTTCGACCCCAGAGAACCAAGTAACCCTATCAAAAAATGGAGAACAGAGACAAACAGAATTCTCAACTGAGGAAACTTGAATGGCTGAGAAGCACCTAAAGGAATGTTCACTATCCTTAGTCATCAGGGAAATGCAAATCAAAACAACCTTGAGATTCCACCTCATACCAGTCAGAACGGCTAAGATCAAAAATTCAGGTGACATCAGATGCTGGCAAGGATGTGAAAAAAGAGGAACACTCCTCCATTGCTGGTGGGATTGCAAGCTGATACAACCACTCTGGAAATCAGTTTGGCATACCCTCAGAAAAATGGACATAATACCACCTGAGGACCCAGCTATTCCACTCCTGGGCATATACCCAGAAGATGCTCCATCATGTAATAAAGATACATGCTCCACTATGTTCATAGCAGCCATATTTATAATAGCCAGATGCTGGAAACAACCCAGATGTCCCTCAACAGAAGAATAGACACAGAAAATGCAGTACATTTACACAATGGAATACTACTCAGCTATTAAAAACAATGACTTCATGAAATTCGCAGGCAAACAGAACTTGAAAATATCGTCTTGAGGGTGGTAACTCAGTCACAAAAGACTGAGCATGGTATATACTCACTAATAAGTGGTTATTAGCCCAAAAGTTCGGAATAGCCAAGATTCAATTCACATAACCATTGGACTGAGCGTGGGGTCCCAGATGGAGGAGTTGGAGAAGGGACTGAAGGAGCTGAGAGAATTTGCAGCCTCAAGGAGCTAGCAACAATGTCAACTGGCCTGATCCCCCAAAGCTCCCGGAGCCTGGACCACCAACCAAAGAGTACACATGGAGGGACCCATGGAACTGGCTGCTTATGTGGCAGAGGATGGCCTTGTTGGTCATCAGTGGGAGGAGTGGCCCTGGGCCTGAGGGTGTTAGATGCCCCAGTATAGGAGAATGCCAGGGAGGGAAGACAGGAGTGGGTGATTGGGTGGGATAATACCCTCATAGAGACAGGCAGAGGGAAGGTGGAATAGGGGGTTTCTAAAGGGGAGACCTGGAAAGGGAAAAACATTTGAAATGTAAATAAAATACCAAAAAACCCCACAAATCTGTGTGGCATGCTGTTTTCCCAGAGCAGGGAATAATGTAATTGGCTAACAGTAATAGAAAAAGTAAGAAATAGTAGTCAGGTTTGATATTTTCTGTTCTTGGTTCTAAAATCTCTTATTATTTTTCACCAGGTCCTACAAACAACTCTTTCTTCCTCTTCCTTTAAGCAAGTATAGAGTGATTTTTCTAATAGGCATTAACTGTCACATGCTTCAGCTTGTGCAAATTTAATCTCTTTTACACAGCGTATCAAATAAAGAGATCAAAACTTTCATTTGCAAAAAATTAAAATAATTGAAAGTATGTTAATAATTTATACTTATATAGAGAGAGTTCTGAGAACAATGAGCAAAAGCAATCTACAGATTCAATGCAATCCCCATTAAAATTCTAACTCCGTTCTTCAAAGAGTTAGAAAGAGCAATTTGCAAATTACTGTGGAATAACAAAAACCCAAGATAGTAAAAACTATTCTCAACAATAAGAGAACTAGGGGAACCACCATCCCTGACCTAAAGCTCTATTATAGAACAATAGTAATAAAACCTGTAAGGTATTGTTACAGAGAGAGGCAGGTGGATCAGTGGAATAGAGTTGAAGACCCAGAAATGAACCCAAACAGATACAGTCACTTGATCTTTGACAAAGGAGCTAAAACCATCCAGTGGATAAAAGACAGCATTTTTAACAAATGGTGCTGGTTCAACTGGAGGTCAGCATGTAGAAGAATGCAAATCAATCCATTCTTATCTCCTTGTACACAGCTCAACTCAAGTGAATCAAAGACCTCCACATAAAATCAGACACACTGAAAGTAGTAAAAAAAAATGTGGGGAAGAGCCTGGAATATCTGGGCACAGGGAAATTTTTTCTGTACAGAACACAAATGGCTTATTCTCTAAGATCAATAATAAATAAATGGGAACTCATAAAATTGCAAAGCTTCTGTAAAGCAAAGGAAAAGGTCAATAGGCCAAAACAGCAACCAAAAAACTGGGAAAAGTTTGTTACCAATCCTACATCTGACAGAGGGCTAATATTCAATATATACAACGAACTCAAGAAATTAGACTCCAGAGAACCAAATAACCCTATTAAAAGTGGGGTACTGAGCTAAACAAAGAATTCTCAACTGAGGAATACTGAATGGCCAAGAAGAACCTAAAGGAATGTTCAATAGCCTTAGTCACCAAGGAAATGCAAATCAAAACTATCCTGAGATTCCACCTCACACCAGTCAGAATGGCTAAGATCAAAAACTCAGGTGACAGCAGATGTTAGCAGGGATGTAGAGAAAGAACACTCCTCCAATGCTGGTGGGATTGCAAGCTGGTACAACCACTAGAAATCAGTTTGGTGGACTCTCAGAAAAATGGACATAATACTATCTGAGGACCCAGCTATACCACTCCTGAGCATATACCCAGAAAATGCTCCAACATGTAATAAGGACACATGCTCCACTATGTTCATAGCAGCCATATTTATAATAGCCAGAAGCTGGAAACAACCCAGATGCCCCTCAACAGAGGAATGGATACAGAAAATGTGGTACATTTACACAGTGGTATACTACTCAGCAATTAAAAACAATGACTTCATGAAATTCGCAGGCAAATGGATGGAACTCAAAAATATCATCCTGAGTGAGATAACTCAGTCACAAAAGAACAAACATGGTATGTGCTCACTAATAAGAGGATATTAGCCCAAAAGTTCGGAATAGCCAAGATTCAATACATAGCAACCATTAGACTGAGAGTGGGGTCCCAGATAGAGAAGTCTGAGAAGGGAATAAAGGAGCTGAGAGTGTTTGCAGCCCCATGGAAGGAGCAACAGTGTCAATTGGCCTGACTCCCCTGTACTCCTGGGTCCTAGACCACCAACCAAAGAATACACATGGAGGGACCCATGGAACTGGCTGCATATGTGGCAGAGGAGGGCTTTATTGGCTATCAGTGGGAGGAGAGGCCCTTGTGCCTAAGGGTGTTAGATGCCCCAGTATAGGGGAATGTCAGGGAGGGAAGATGGGAGTCGGTGGGTGTGTGAGGAATACACTCATAGAGGCAGGGGGAGGGAGGATGGGATAGGGAATTTCCAAAGGGGAAACCTGGAAAGGGGAAAACATTTGAAATGTAAATAAAGTATTGAAGGAGGAGGAGGAAGAAGAGTAGGAAGAGGAGGAGGAGGAGAAAGAGGAGGAGGAGGAGGAAGACCAAAGTGTGGATCCTTCAGTCATTCTTAGAAAGGAGAATAAAATACTCATGGTAGGAAATACAGACAATTGAAGAAAAGGTCATCAATCGATAGGGATCCATCCTATATACAGACACCAAACCCAGAGATTATTGTGGATGCCAAGAAGTGTATGCCAACAGGAGCCTGATACAGCTGTCTCCTGAGAGGCTCTGCCAGAGCCTGACAAATACAGAAGTGGATGCTTGCAGCTAACCATTGGAGTGAGCACAGGGTCCCCAATAGAAGAGGTAGAGAAAGGATTGAAGGAGCTGAAAGGGTTTGCTACCCCATAGGAAGAACAACAATATCAACCAACCAGATCCCCCAGAGCTCCCAGGGACTGAACCACCAACCAAAGAGTACACATGGAATGACTCATGGCTCCAGCTGCATATGTAATAGAGGATGGCCTTGTCAGGCACCAATGGGAGGAAAGGTCCTTTGTCCTGTGAAGGCTTGGTGCCTCAGTTTAGGGGAATGCCAAGGCAGGGAGATGGGAGTGTGTGGGTGGACAGAGGAGCACTCTCGTATAAGCAGGGAGTTGGAGGAATGTGATATGGGGTTTTAGAGGGGAAACTGAGAATGGGAATAACTTTTAAAATGTAAATAAATAAAATATCCTATTTAAAAAGATTTTTAAAAAGAAGTGTCATGAAAGCACAGGTGAGATCATTTTAACCAAGGAGATTCATTCATTATCTTGGGGATTGGCTCCTTTGACCACCATTGCTAATTTTTGAATGTGACAAACTTTATTACTCAAGGAAATGTTTTGACTCTGATTCCTTTGGACCACTGTGAGACTGCTATAGTATATAACCACATGTTTGACACCAGTTCCCTTAATTAACTGTCAAACAGTTAAAGGATGAATACTCATGCTTTCTTTGAATCAGTGTTTCTTTAGGGGAAGTCCACACACTGAAGAAATAAGCTATGAGTGTTCCTCTGGTGATACTCAACACAGCACTCTAGGATAGAGCACATCTAACAGAAAGAAACTGTGGTCCTGGATATTGGATATTGGGATTTTTAAAGTTTATAGCAATACTATACATCAGATTGTTAACTTTAAATCTTATCTACTACTTCAGTCTCTGATACTTTGTAGAAAATGCCACCAGACTTATAGAAATGAACATATCCCAAAGAAACACAGTTATGAATCTCACTTTTGAAAATAAGACAATAACCAATAGCCCAAGGGGTTTAAATATCCACAGGCATCTCATACTAAGAGGATGAAAAGACTGAAGCCTGGTGCCAGCCAGAAAAGGAATTTTTGCACTACGAAGAGTTTCATACAGTTATGATAGCTTATCAGTTCACCACGCAGGACAAACTAGAGAAAAGACAATAGTGGGTCAATGATAGGCTGGGTTACTTATAGTTACCCCTTTGCCCCTCTATTTATATTTAAGTTTAATGTGAAGACTTAGAAGACAGATTTGGGCCTCTGAGCCTCTTTATGCTTTCCTCCTTGCAGTGTAGAGATACGTTAAACAAATGCCCTCCCTACTTTCTTTAATTGAATTGCTGATGACTGGTGTTTGAATCCAGCTTGTTAGAGCCCTAAGAGCTCATACATGATCATAAAAACTCTTACAAAAACCCTTTGTCTTTGTACTAGTGTGATACAACCACTGTGGCCTGAGAAACAAACAAACAAAAAAAAATTGACTGAGATTTTGATCTACCATATCAACTTTTTGCCAAGCTAGATTGCATTAGGCCTTTGGCTAGACATTATAGCTGATTCTGGGGATAACACTCTTCAGACTAAAAATAGGACTCAATCGTACAATTCTTGCCAGAGATAGTGGTCAAATTCCTCTTCAAGAAGCCAAACTGTGGGGCATCAGAATTAACCTGCTCTGCAAGTAGAGCTCAGTTGTTGTGTGCTCACCTAGTGTACACAAAAAATGAGGTTTAAATCCAGTTTGCAACAAAGTGATGATGATGATGATGATAGTGGTGGTGGTGGTGATGATGATGATGATGATGATGATGATGATGATGATGATGATGATTACCAGATGGGCTTAAGAACTTGTGAGTCTGAGTGAGCTCAAACCCCAAGAATCTCAGAGATTTGAGAATGGCAGGAGTGAAGCTGCTCCCAACTTGTCTCTGTACCTGCTCTGGAACATGTAACCACAACACCCAACTGAGAGGACCTGAAGAGTTAGTCACAAAACGTGGCCCCTGGAGTCCTTTCCCATACAGATAGAGCAACAACATTTCAAACTCTGCAAATAGAAAACATTTACTCCCTAAATTCTGTTCACTCCCCAAAGTTCATTTAGTCCATGTTCACATGAAATAAAGTACACAAGAGGAGGATATTCTGAAAGTGGCTGTCTTTAGAGAGCTGGAGCACTAGGGAAAGAGTTGTCTCCCAAAGCATTCATTTTTGGATCCTGGACTCATCTGGTTGCCCAGGCTTCTGCTACCACAACTGAGTACTCCAGTACCAGCTACCTACCCTAAGCAGGCCACCCTAACCTCTTTGTTCCTCTTTCAAGAGCTGTACCACTCCTGGCATTCCAGGCAGGACTAGAGTCCTGCTTAACTTATTCATGTAACCTAGGCTCTGCTCAGTCTGATGTACAGAGACATCTGATACCTCAGACGGAAGTGAGAAGACTGAGGATAATAGATGATAATGATGATGATGAAGATAATGATGAAGATGATGGGAGAGATGACGAGGAAGATGATGAAGATTATGATAAAGATTATGATGATGAAGATAATGCAGAAGAAGAAAAAGAAGGAGGAGAAGGAGAACAAGAAGAATAAGAAGAGGAAGGAGGAGGAGGAGGAGGAAAAGAAGAAGGTGAGAAGGTGATGATGGTGGTGCTGCTGCTACTGCTCATGATAATAACCCTTATCTCTCAACTATCTGAGGAGAATACAAACAAAAACATCATAACCAAGGCACAATTAGTTATTTTTCATCAAATTATTTATTTATTCCTAGTTAAGTTATTGAACTTCAAAAATTAATTCTTCAGAGACCAAAAGGAAAGTCATATTTAGTAACTTGTACAGGTTAAGGAAAGCAGCCTCTGTGTTCAATATCTCCACAATGTCTACTCGCAGAACAGCTGTGCCATCAATGCAGCAGGATTTTAGAAGATAAAGAAATAATTCTGAAAAGAAGAGAGCAAATAAAAAATAGATATATCTTCATTCTTACTTAATTTTTTCTAAAAAATGAGAGTTCCAGGACATTAACAAACATATTAACACAGGGCTGATTTAAAGCCAATGGAGCAAAAAGATAAGTAGGAGTATGAATGCCTATAGAAAATGAGAAAAAAAATAAGCATTGGTCAAAACTGATAGTTTATTTCAGTGACATGCTAATATGACATCAATAAAGATTGAATAATTTTTATAGCTCAGAAATTAGGGAGCAAGTAAATGACTGATTGTGTGAAGAAAGAAAACATAAAATGGTAAAGGCAGCATGGGGATCTATATTGCAGTCATGCACATCTTCTTTCCTGGTTGCCAGACCCTGAGACAAAGAGAAATCCATCAAGATTGAAGCTCAATGTCTTATGAAAGATTCATCTGTTACAAGAATAAACTTGGCCACAGTGCCTTTATAACTGTTCCAGCAGAGCCTTGACTGACTTTTGAGTTCCATCTGAGACCCTGGTTCTCACAAAGATTTTTTTTTCAAGTGAAAAGTTTTATTTTGATTTAACAGTCAATAATCCAAACTAAATTCCAGCCGATTAAGAGAAGTAAGTTGTGGAGGCCTCACAACTCTGTGTTATTAGTCACTCATCCCTGACAAAGCTGCTAAACTTCTATAAATTTGTTTTTAATGATCAGATTATATTTATCTAATGCATGCTATCACTCACATTAAGATGGAATTAAATGCACTGTTTACTGTGTCATAGGCTTTCATGGCTTCACCAAATCCTCTCCTTGCTTGTCTTCTGAGCTCAGATAACAAATTTTGGTGCAGCTTCTCACAAAGTTTTAACCAGGATGTATGTGTGGCTAATCAGGTAATAAGAAGCTCTCCTTTCCTACTGACTCAGTTCCTTGGTTCCCACATCATCCAGTCTACCCTCCCCAGTGTGAACAAAACAATGGCATATATCTTAAATGGAGGTAAAGACCTATACTTAGTACTCACCTGCTCAATACCCTTCTGGGACATTTTCCGGGGCCAGGAAACATTTATTAGAATACTGCACTCAGGTTTCGTTTCATAACCCTGCTGGTATCAAAGCACATTGATATTTTCAGATAAACAATAGAGACCATAGGTAGTTAATATCTGTTTTAAACTCCCTTTCTTCCTGGTGTTCCCTACATATAATGTTTATGATTGGTTCCCTACTTAGGGATCACTTTTCTCAACATCCTCTCCACATTTGTTCTTTGGAAGTACTTTATCATTTTTCATAAGAAAATTTGCCAATTGAATATTTCTTAAACTCTGATTTTAAGATTAATTACAAGTATCTCTCTTTCAATATTCTATTTGCTGCCACTATCTAGTAACTCTCCTTTCCAGGCAAAGTGTTCTGTTCCTTGTCCTCAAACATACTTTGTTTGCCTGTGCTGAAGCTCTCAGGTTACCCTTTTCTCACTGTTTATCCCAATCTTGACAAGCCTTCAACGTCCAAATCCAAGATGTTTTTCTTCACATTTTGAAGATCTTTCTTTTCTCCTCTTGATTCCTTCATATACTGTATGTGGCTTTGTATCTTGTGGGTGTGAGAAAGAGATTTAAAGTACAGTTAGAGATTATGCATGCCTAGCAAAGTGGTAGTAGTAGATCCATGACATCGTTGGCCCCAGAAAGTTGGCTAGCTTGCTTGAACCTAACATAATTTTGATCTTAGTGGACCTTAGGTCCAATTTACTAGGTCTTGGTTATCATCAACATATGAGGCCAGGAGTGTTATAGCTCTTAGAAGAGAATCAAAAATGTTTTGGCACCCTGTGCCGTGCAGGTAGCCAAAGTCCTGGCTCTCTTATCGGTGGCAGAGGCAGCAGCAGCAGTGTGAGCCTGGCCAATCAGGCAAGTTCAAGGTGCATCCATGAACACTCTGGGAGAGAGAACTCTTGCCCAATTGTTACAGCTCAGTAAAAACAGCCACTCTCAGAAGATCCTTGATAAAACAACTTGTGTGCTTTATTCCATGTGGACAGAGACTATATACACTGAGGAGAGAGGTATGATTTAGGGGTAGGCATTTCCAATTCCCAGTTTGATATGGTAGTGATGTTCTATTTGCATGGGGATGGACTCCAGGTATTTCTTTACATGGTACTCTGTAGAGAGTCGTGGTTAAGTTTTCCAGAAGAGGTACAGAAATGGGTAGGGAGCAGCTGGATTCCTGCTGATCTCAAGTCTCTGACATTCCTGGGGTCTGACCTCACTCAACCTTACCAGTTCTATTGTCTGTGGCATGGCCTATTTGCCATACAATACTCTCTGCCCCCTTTTATTTTAGAGATGTGAGCTTTTAGCTCTTCCTTTTATTATGCCTTTTATCCACCATCACTGACTCTAAGTTTCTGAAACAGTAACCCAATTGGATGCTTTCTTTTATAAATTGACTTGGTCATGTTGGTTTATAACAGCAACAGAGACATAACTCATACACACATGTTGGGCCATCCTTGAATGTCCAGAATAAAGACATGATAAAAGTCATGGTGGATGATATTGATGTGTGTCTGTATTTAGTGTACTAGTATTTTCTTGAGAATATTTGCATCTATGTTCATCATAAAGACTGATCTGAAGATTTTGTTTATGTCCTGACTTTACCTGATTTGTATATTGGGTATATACTTAGTATATATGAGTTTTATATAGTAAGTTTAGGGATGATCCTTTTATTTCTATTTTTAAATATGAAGTATTTGGTGCCATTCTTCTTTGAAAGTCTGGTAGAAATTCTGCTATGAATGTATCTATACCAGGGATTTTTTATTTTATTGGATGGCTTTTAAAATTATTTTTTCACTCTGTTTCTTTTTATGAATCTGTTTAAATTATTGATCTCTTCTTGGTTTAACTTCAGTAATTTGTCTGAATCAAGAAATTCATGCATTTCTTTTAGATTTTTTCCAACTTAGTGGAGTACGGGTCTTTAAAGTATTCCTTTATGATATTTGCATTTCTTTTATGTCCACTTTAATGATTCTATGGTCATTTTTGATTGTGTTACTTTAGGTTCTCTCCTTTTTTGATTAGATGGGCCAAGGATTTGTCAAATTTATTTATCTTCTTAGGAAACCAGCTCTTACATTCACTCATTTTTTTCTTTGTTTCTACTTTATTAATTTATTTTTTAAAATTGTTTCTTTCTGCTTACATGGTTTGTGTATCATTTGTTTTGGTCTTTCTAAACTTGAGTTGAATCTTTAAGTCATTTATTTATGCTGTTTCTGATATTTAATGTAGGCATGTAAGGATTTAAAGTTTTCTATTAGAACTACTTTTATTATGTTGCATAGTGTTGTCTTATGCTTTTATTTCCCTTTAGTTACAGGCATATTTTAATTTCTCTCTTGATTTCTTCTTTAATTAATTCATCATTCAGTAATAAGGTTTTATTTCATCTCCAAAAGTTTATACAATTACTAGAGCTTTGTTTGCTTTTGATTTTAAGGAATTTTTTGTATTATATATAGGCTACATAGAATTACCTCAAATTTTCTTTTTTTTGAGGTTTGTTTTGTGTTCCACCATGTTGTCTATATTAGAGTAGCTTCTATGTTCTACTAAGTAAAATGTATACTCCTTAATGTTTTGGTAAAATATTCTTTAGATATCTGCTGGGCCCATTTAACATGAAGTCTCATTTAATTCTGAGATTTCTCTGTTTATTTTTTGTTCAGATGGCCTATGCAGTGGAGAAAGTATGATATTCAAATTGCCTGCTATTGTTGTATCTGTGTTAATCTTCACCTTTAATTCCATTACTGTATTTTTTATGAAGCTGAATGCATCAGGATTCAGTGCACATATGTTTTGTATTGTAATTTTTATAATTTATTCACTTTACATCCCAATATAAGCTCCATTCTTCTACTAGTACCCCTCATACAGAGCCTCCCTCATTTCCCCCTCCCCTTCAGGGAGAAGGGAGAACTCCCCCATGAGTATCTCTCTCTCTCTCTCTCTCTCACACACACACACACACACACACACACACACACACACACACACACACCCTGCACTTCAAGTCACTGAAAGATTAGTCACTTCCTCTCCCATTGAGGCTAGACAAGGCATCCTAGTTAGGAGACTAGAATCCACAGGCAGACAACTGATTCTGGGATAGCTCCTGCTCCAGTTTTTGGGGGACCCACATGAAGATCAAGCTGCACTTCTGTTACATATGTGCAGGAGAATTTAAGTTGAGCCCATGCTTGCTCTTTGGTTGATGATTTAGTCTCTGGAAACCCCCAAGGGTCCAGGGTAGTTGACTCTGTTGGTCTTCTTATGGAGACCATATCTTTTTCTGGGTCCCTCAATCCTTCCCCCAGTTCTTCCACAAGACTCACAAAGCTGCATCTAATATTTGGCTGTGGGTATATATATATATATATATATATATATATATATATATATATATATA
>JADRCH010007897.1:41133-73633 GCA_019843965.1 Rhynchomys soricoides
TATATATATATATATATATATATATATATATATATATATATATATAATTTCCATTGGATGCTGGGTAGAGCCTCTCAGAGACAGTTATGCTAGGCTACTGTCTTCAAACATAACACAGTATCATTAATAGTGGCAGGGATTGGTTCTTGCCTATGGGATGGGTCTCAAGCTGGGCCCTTGCTTGGCAATTTTCTCCTTCTCTGTGTTATATTTGTCTCTGACATCTTGTAGACAAGGCACATTTTGGATCGAACGTTTTGTGGGTTGGTTGATGTCCTTATCAACACTTATAAATTATAACAGTGGGAGTCCTGCCTGCCTATAGGAAGTAGCCACTTCAGGATCCATATCTTTTATTGCAAAGAGCCTTAGCTAGATTCAACCCCACAGACACCCTGGGGCCTCCTCTGCACATCACCAATTTCAGTTCTCTCTCCCATCCTCTCTCTATAGCTGATCACAACTACCACCCAGGATCTTGTTCCCCTCTCCTTCCCCTCTCCCATCCAGTTCTCAACAGAGGAATATCTAATGGCTCAGAAACATTTAAAGAAATATTCAATATCCATAGTATTCAGGGAAATGCAAATCAAAATGATTCTGAGATTCCACCTTACACCCATCAGAATGGCTCAGATCAAAACACAAGGAAGAGCACATGCTGAAAAGGATGTTAAGCAAGGGGAACATTCTTCCATGACTGGTAAGACTTTAAACTTGTACATCCACTCTAGAAGTCAATTTGATGGTTTCTCAGAAAATTGGGAATAGTTTTACCTCAAAACCCAGCTGTACCACTCATGGGCATATGCCCAAAATTTGTTCCAACCTCACACAAGGACATTTGTTTAACTGTGTTCGCAGCAGCTTTATTCATAATAGCCAGAAACTGGAAATATCCCTCAGGTGAAGAATAGATAAACAAAATGTGGTTTGTTTATACAATGGAATACAATTCCGCTATTAAAAACAAACATACCATTAATTTTGCAGGCAAACAGATGGAACTGGAATATAACATCCTGAGTGAGGTAACACAAACCCAAAAGGACGTATGTACTCACTTATAAGTGGATATTAGCCATAAAGTCCAGGATAACTACACAATCCACAGACACAAGAAGCCAAATAACAAAGAGGGTCTAAGGGAGAATGGTTGAATCTTTCTGAGAAGGGATAATATTTTCTTGATTAATTGATCCCTTGATTATAACAAAGTGACATTCTTTGTATCTTCTAGTTAGGTTTAGTTTGAAGTCTATTTTTGCCAGATGTTAGAATGGCAACATCTGTTTGTTTCCTGATGTCATGTGATTGAAATAATTTTTCCATTCCTTCACTTTAAGGTGGTACCTATATTTAAAGCCAAGATGTGTTTCTTGTAGGAAATAGAAAGACTAGATTAGATACAGATATGGATATGGATATGGAAATAGATATAGATATATAGATATATTTGCTTAGGCAATTCGCATATCCTATATCTTTTGATTGAGGAGTTGAGACTACTAATGTACAGAGTTATTACTGAGGTTGAGAACTCCAGAATGACATGTTTTCAGCATCTAGACTAATCCTGAGTCTCTACACTAATCACAAATCCTTTCAAAAAGAAGGGTCTTTGATCACAGCCAAAGAGTACACTAGTCAATGGGTATGAATGTAAATATTTAGAAATGTTTGACTAACAGTCCATTTCTAAAAGGTAGTCAATTTCTCCCTAAGTGCCTGTGGCATTCCCAGTCATAGAACTTTAACCAGGTATTTTACTGTAGTACAAGGCATGAATTCATTTCTATATTGCAGACTATAGTTATAATCAGATATCAGTTGGTGATTCCCTTAATATTCATGCCACTATTGTACCAGTGAATACCTCTTGCATGGCAAATTGTTATGGTAGCCTAAAGGAAAATAATAAATTTAAGGTATGCCACTGAACAAAAATCTCTCCCTATCCCAAGAAAATGTTAGCCACTAATTGGAAGAAGGTGGGACTCCTTTGCACACTGTCTTCTAGGCCTCATCTTCATAAAAGAATGTGGTTAAAAATTTGAGGGTTTGTAGTGGAAATTCATACCTGCTCAGATTTCAATTTAGCAATGGCTATATCTGTCCAGGAAACAGCCTTTTACAACACTGAGTATAATATTCTAGTAGGTTCTTTTGGGAATCTTGCAGGCAATTCATAACACACACACACACACACACACACACACACACACACACACAAATCGGGAAGAGTAAGTGAAGAAAGGTTGATCATCTTACCACAATGCTAAATCAGAGCTTTTGCAGCAAAATATTAAATGAGAGTAAAGGGAGGTCTTTAGCTGCTATCGTGAGTGAAAAGCCAAGATATCTCATCCTAGTTTGGCTTTAGTGTATCTTTCTGTAGGTTATGGTGGAAATTCTTTCTCACACTTTTATAAAAGTTATAAATGTCTGAACTGTAGTTCTACCATTACTTACATGTTTTTTCAGGCCACCAAATGCCTTGTAATGGTCACATACCGCTAAATGGTGGAAATCGTTTTCTGTGTCTTATAAAAGACACTAATAAGGTCAGTTCATAGGAATGATTGAATAGTATGAGCATTGAAAACATAAAGTCTGGCAATTACTGAACATATAAACTGGTCGGAAGAGTGTCTAATTTAGAAGTGAGTGGTCATACATTATGGAGGATATTCTCAGGGGATTATAAATTTAAGAAACCACAGATTTCTGAAGAACTTTTCTTGGACTCTGTGAAGGGAAGATTAACATGCGCATTGCACTGAAGTGATATTCAATAGCTGCTGTATGGATAAATCTGCTTAGAGATATCTGTTACTCTAGGAGTCAAGTAAAGAACTTCATAAAGCATTACTTCTAGGTTAAATAAAACAATGTGGGGGGAGCTGATGGGATGACTCAGTAGTTAAGAGCACTGACTGTTCTTCCAGTAGACCCAAAATCAAGTCTAAGCACAGCCATGACAGATAATAACCATCTATAACTCCAATTCCAGGGATTCAATGCCAACTTCTGACATTTACAGTTACTGCACATATATGATATGCAGACAAACATTCAGAAGAATCATGCATACACATAAAATAAAAATAAATAGACCTAAAAACTAGCAAAAAATATAAGGCTAGTAAACTCTGATCTCCATGTGTTTGAACCCACTATTCATGTTCATAATAGCAATTAACCAATGCTTACTTAGCCTGTAAGTACAAAACAATATTCTGAAAGTTTCTATTCATTTGCTCCCTAATCCTCACCTTAACAATCCAAGGGAGTTTACATGGTCTTACTCCCTTTTTCATCTGTAAAGAGACATAGAAGGGGTTATGATAGAGTTTTATCTAGTACTAATAACCATATCTTTTCTTCCATAGGGAAATAAACTTAACATCAGTAGTCAAGGATTCCTTGAGATGTGTTGTTTGTCTCATTCTTTCCCATGAGCTGCCTCTTCTGTCATCACTCAGAGAAATGGTTTCCATGTGAGAGGTCAGATTTAAACATGCTGGAACAGAGCACAGGCAAACATAATTATTATTTCTCCTTGTTAGAATTTTTTTTTTTTAAACAGAATCATATATACCCTTAAACTCGGTATATAACTAAGGATAGTCTTGAAGTCCTGGTTCTCCTGCCTCCAAATTCCGATCACAGAGATAACAAGCATGTGTCACTATACCTAACTTAATATTTATTTGTTTGTTTGTTTGTTGTTCTCTCCTATAGTACATCCTGACCACAGTTTCCCCTCCTTCCACTTCTCCCAGTCCCTTCTCCCACCTCCCCTCTCTCCAGATCTACTCCTCCTCCTTTTCCCTTCAGAAAAGAGCAGGCCTCTCAAGGAAATCAACCAAACATAGCATAACTAGTTAAAATAAGACTAGGCATAAACCCTTATATCAAGGCTGGAAG
The DNA here is from genome assembly GCA_019843965.1 of Rhynchomys soricoides. NCBI lineage: Eukaryota > Metazoa > Chordata > Mammalia > Rodentia > Muridae > Rhynchomys > Rhynchomys soricoides. The sequence goes on from JADRCH010007897.1 coordinate 45,064, forward strand.
AGGTAGCCCAGTAGGAGGAAACTCCCAAAAGCAGGCAAAAGATTCAGAGCTAGGCCCCATTCCAACTGTTAGGAGTCCTACAGGTACACTAAAATACACAACCATAGCACATATGCAGAGGACCTAGCTCAGACCCATACAGAATCCTTGATTATCACTTCAGTCTCTGTGATCACCAAAGAGCCCTGCTTAGTTGACTGTCAGCTATGGTCCCTGCAGGATCTCCTGAACAAATGTTTGGCTCTGGGTCTCTTCATCTGCTCCCATCGGTTGCTGGAGGAAACCTCTGATAGTGATTGGGATAGGCTCTGATGTGTGTGTGTGTGTGTATGTGTGTATGTGTGTGTGTGTATGTGTTGTGTGTCAGGAATATCATTAAGAATTGTTTCATTGATTCATTGACATTATTTTCTTTGAAAACTATTGTCAGGTTCTTTTCTCCTTCCTTCCTTTTTATTTATTTATTTTATTTTTTGTATTTAGATGGCAATGGTCTCAATTCTCCAGAGAATTAGCTCCTCTAAAATGAATTAAGATTCTTTGTTTGAAATATAAATATACAGTAGCATATAATGTTTAAAATCATGAATAATTTAAAAAGGAACAATCGGAACATTGGTCCCAACAGTTCATATGACTCTTTGCTACCAGCAAAAGGAACCAACTACAAAGTAGCAGAAGATGATGACTTTGATGTAGACACCTGTAGCAAAGCAGTATTTGTGACAAGTCAAGTGACTGACATTGCATTAGCAATAACAACTTTCTGTGTTTCATTCCTTGTTTTCCTCTTCTTTTTGAATAATTTCTTTTTTATTCACTTTATATTCTGATCTCAGCCACCCTTCCTCTTTTCCTCCCAGTACTTTTAAATTTCTTCCTTTTAAATTCTTCCTGCTATTAGTCCTTCTCTCCTCCTCAAAAAGGGGGAAGCCCACCCTGGGATACCACCCAGGAATGTCTAGTCACAGAAGGTCTGGGCTCATCCTTTCCTGCTGAGGTTCTACCAGGCAGTTGGGAAAGGGGATCCAATGACAGGCAACAGAGTCAGAGACAGTTCCTGCTTCAATTGTTAGGGGACACACATAAAGACCAAGCTGCACATCTGCTATAAATGTTATTTGGCTAAAAAGAAGTAATTAATATTCTTTTAGAATAGGTCCAGCTCCTACAAGTTCTTTCGTTGGTAGTTCATTCTCTATAAGCCCCCATGGTCCCAGGTTAGTTAGCTCTGTAGGTCTTTTTGTGGTGTCCTTGACCCCTTCCAGCTCACTCAATTCCATCCTTCACTCTCCCACAAGACTCCCAGAGCTCTAACTGATGTTTAGCTGTGAGTCTCTGCATCTGTTTCAATCCACTGCTGGAAGAAACCTCTCAGGAGAAGGTTATGCTAGGTTTCTGTCTGCAAGCATAGCAGTATCATCAATAGTGTCAGGAGTTGGCTCTCTCACATGGAATGGGTCTCAAGTTGGTGTAGTCATAGGTTGGATATTCCCTCAGTCTCTGCTCCATCTTTATCCTGCACAGCTTACGTAATGGGAAAACACCTTCACCATCCCTGCATCTGACAAAGGGCTATTATCCAAAATATATAAAGAACTCAAAAACCTAGCGATTAAAAAATGGGGTACAAAGCTAACAAGAGAACTCTCAACAGAAGAATCTCCAATGACTGAAACACGCTTAAAGAAATGTTCAACATCTTTAGCTATAAGAGAAATGTAAATCAAAAGGGCTCTGAGATGCCATTTTACACATGACAGAATGGCTAAAATCAAAAACTCAAGTGACCTCACATGCTGGTGAGGATATGAAGGAGAGGGGACACTCCTCCATTGCTTGTGGGAGTGCAAACTTATACAATCACGTTGGAAATCAATTTGGCAGTTTCTCAGAAAATTGGGAATAGTTCTAATCCATGACACTATAACACTTCTGAGCACATACCCAAAAGATGCCCCATTATACAAGAGGGACACTTGCTCAACCATGTTCATAGCATGGCTTATTTGCAATAGCTAAAAACTGGAAATGACCCATATGTCCCTCAACCACCAAAGACTGGAAAAAGAAAATGTGGTATATCTACACAACGGAATAATTTTCAGCAATTAAAAACAAAGATATTATTATATTTGTAGGCAAATAAGTGGAACTTGAGAATATCATCTTCAGTGAGGTAACCCAGACCCAGAAAAACACATATAATATGTACTCACATTAGCCATAAAGTGCAGGTTAACTATGATGCAATCTACAGACTCAAAGAAACTGGATAATAAGGAAGGCACAAGGGAGGATGCATGAATCTCACTCAGGGAGAAAAACTAAATAGTCATCAGAGGTGGATGGAGAGAGAGAACTGGGTGGGAGAGGGAGTGAGAAGGGGAACAAGTTTAGCAATCTGGTGTGGGGAGGGGAACAAGAAAGAGCTGAAAGTAGAATAGAAAAAGTTGGGAGACATCTCTGGGACTAACTGGAAGCCTGTGATGGGGGAAGCTATAGGGAGTCCTTAGGGATGACCCTAGCTGAGACTCCTATCAGTAGGTGGCCCTCTATTCCATCACTGCTGTTATCAGAGTTGATCACTGTGGAAGTTTCCTCTAACCTTTCTCATTACTTCCTGAATCTATTTTATATATTGTCCTAATTCCATTGGGCTTATGATACATTTTAATGATTTCCTATTGCCTTGTGGAGTTATATCTCATTGCCTATTACCAGGAATCTGAAAACTTGCCTTAACTTGCTCTCCTAACCTTACACCCTCAGGATAGATTTCATGCATTAATTTATTCTATTCTTTATAATCACAATTGGTATAATCCTTTTGTTTTTGCTGAGGCCATGTAGAATACAGGATAGTCTCCTCTTTTATCTACCTACCACCATCAATTCATATAAACTAATTGAGCTTGAATTGCATATGTTCTTAGAAATAGTAGTTGCAAGATGACAATTTCCATAAATATTCAGCATAAAAGTTACAAAAGAACACCAAAATTCTAAGTTCATTGCCTCTTGTGCTAAATTCTCATTTTCTTACACTGATATGTAGACTGCCATTTACCAAGTAATCACCTAGGTTTGAACTAATAAATCAATGGGACACACTTGAAGAAATTCCTTTTTATGAGACATTAATTCCCATTGGAATTCAGAGCTTGAAGCTGACTAAATGTACACATGCCCGTGCTATTAATGATGATGATAATTATTCAAATTCTTCCTCGTCCTACATGTGCATATGCTGAAAAATCTATAAATTCTTCCATAGTAGTGTTTTCTATACAAAAGAGATTTCGGATAAATAAACCAAGCCTTTCTGGTTCTTGAGCTTTGTGGCATTTGCTTTCTACTCTTCTGCACTTCTTGCTCTCTGATGCAAACATCAAATTGTTCCAGGTTTCCTGGAATGTTTGAGAAAGGGAAAAATAGCCAATATTTTAAATACTAACCAAGATAGGCAATTGACAGGCTGTCTACATACTTCCTGTTTAATATGTGACTCATGTAATTTTCTAGAAATAATTTTGTCACATACAGAATAATGAGATGTTACTAATTATTCAATCATGTACTAAGAGTGTTAAAAATATTGGAGAAGAAAACTCTATGAAGGTGGTCTGTGGAATTTTTATATGAAATCAAAAGCATGGGCAGCAAATACAAAAATTGAAAGTGAAATTGAATTCTAACTAGGGTTTCTCCCGAAAAAAAAATATTTTGGCCCAGAGCTACAAACAAGTACCTAAGACCCATTCTACCCATTTGCCTGTCTATCAGCTATCCTACACACAACACTGCTACCACACCATGTGAAGTTTAATGTGAAACTCCATCTAGGCAGAGCCCCTTAGACTTACTCCACACACCTAGTTGTCATCCTACTCACCACACCCTTTCTTAACTTGAAAAGCCTGACCTAAAACTTCAAGCAGGTCCTTCAAACCCATTACACTCATCTTCCTATCAGTCACTTTACCTGCCACAGTGCTGTCATATCATGTGTGCTCCAACACAGAACACTAGTTAGGGAACATGAAGAACCAGTCACTCACATTATTTACAAAGATTCCTTGAGAACATAGAATTCTGAACCCTTCACCAAAGGGTGAAGTCTGGTCACCATCTTATCTACTTCCACTTGTGAATCATATGCCTCAAATGGTAAAACAGACTACACATCACCCTGGACCTGTCACTTAAACAGCTTTCTCCTATGCTAGGTTTCACTAAAAACGATCAGCTTTCCAAGTTCCTTGATATATGAGCCTGAATAATATACACAAGTAAGAAATATGCTGCTACTAAAATCTAAATAGGCATACTGACATATATTATGCTTCTTTCTTAGTGGTGGAGGAGTACAGATACAACAATTTACCTGTTACTTTAAAAAGAATATCTCTACATGCCTCACACCACTGACCTAGATATTTTACTGAGTAATTTTACTTTAATTTTAGTTGTTCATGTTTGCCATCATCTGATGCAGACATATTTTATCAACAAGACAGAGTCGTTGCTACCTACTGCTTACTTGTTCCAATCAGCATAATGTCACCAATATAATGAACAAGTGCAATATTCTTGTGGAAGAGATAGGAGATCAAGATTCCTGAGAACTAAATTATTGAGAAAAAAGTCTAGAAAATTAATCTATCTATTATTAAGATCAAATGTGGAGATGTTCCTAGAGTTTGCCAGATAAAAGCAAATTACTTTTGGTGATTCATATGAGTATCACGGGTAAAAATGGAAAAACAGTAGCTGCCTACTGGATTCCAGGAGATTTATTATTCAACTTAAGTAAGAAAAACCGATCTAGTATAGGAGCTGAAACTGGAGGCATTACTTAAGTTTATAATAATCAATGGATCCATTTGTCTTCTGCAAAATCCTAATATAGTTTAAGGGGAGATGTAGTACAACTATCACCCTCCATATTTCAAGCTCTTGATAGTGATAAAGCATAATCCATTTGCATGTATAATGCTGGTTTTGGTTCACTATTGTGGGTAGAGGCAATTTAAATGGCTTTTCTTTTGGCTTTCAACTATAAAAGCCTTCATTCCACAGTTGATGAAATCAATATAAGAATTCTGCAAATTCTACATGTATATATCCCAATTATGAATCCTGAGACTGAGATAATAACCACATGATAAGTTTGGAGATCTACTGAACCAGCTATGAGTCAGTCTTCTTGAGACTCTACGTTAACTGGAGGATCACAGAGCACTTGTGGATTGTTCTGAATCAATATCAGTTCAAAGTTGGTGTCTAGTAGGTTCCAAATATGTGCCATTATTTTATTTGTCACAATGCAGTTATCCTAGTAAAGGGCCATAAATCTTAGGGGATGATTGAAGAAAATGTATTTATAAACATTTTCATTATTGCCCAAAGGGTCTTCCTCACGAATATCCATCCCTTTCATTCAAGGGGTTCTCTATCTTTAAATTGATTCATCTGGAAATTTGTTCAAAAGTCATGATTCTCTTCTACTATGATGCACAGTAATTTTCCACTTATTTATTCTGGAATGATTTTCCTAATACCACTTATACAAGAACATAGTAGGTATCTTATCTATTTCTCTAGTGAGGAAATCATGATCAATTAGGCAAAAAAATATTTACATGTATCAGACCATTATGAACATTGTTGAGCCTACGCTGTCGACTAAATTTCCAGGCATGGTGGTATTGAAACTGCAGAATTGTAGTTTCTAAGAGTATATAGTGTACCCATACCCTTAGCATCCAACAATGAACAAATCATTTATTGAAAAGTCAAAATCTTTTTATAAATTTCAGAAAAGACTTTAATCAAGTGAGCATATGAACAGAAGCAGTATAATCAGAATAAAAGACCTCTGACCTAGCTGAGGCTTGGCCCATAAGCATTAAGCATAGTCTGAAATTCTAAAGAGGCAGAGCAGCTTTTACAAAGAAAGTCCTTAAGGGATTACAGATTTCTCAGGAAACTACAGGTTTCCTGGTGAGGTTTCAAAGGGAGAGAGATAAACATGAGAACTTTTTGTATTGAAGTGAAGTAATAACTAGAAGACACATAGTGATGAAAATATTCTTAGAAGTAATCTCTCCTTCTGGGAGAGAAGTAAAGAACTTTGAAAACCATTGCTACTATGGTTAAAATCAAATCTGATGAATCCTGATTTCTGTGTGTTTAAGCCCTTTTCCCACACTTAATACCAGTGATTAGTAATCCTTACTGACACCTAAGTACTAAATATTTTTTCTAATAATCTATATTTATTTGTTCATGAATCTTCACTCAAACCCTATGAGGTAATCACCGTTGATTTCCTTGTTTTTCTTTGGAAACAGACACAAAAAGATTGAGATCCTCATATTACCTGGGAAAGGTTTGTTCATCACTGTTTTAACTAGCTGATCCTGAGTATGGGTGGTAACGTCTCTCCTGTCCGCTCCCAGAGAAGACATATTTTCCTGACTCAGTAAAACTACATATTTAAACATACTCTCACAGAGAAGCCATCATGCTGATACCTTCTTGTTAGTTTCCGTTGTTAACATTGATATTTTTATTTTATTTATCTATTTTGAAGTAGGGTCTCATGCAGCCAAAACTAGTCTGAAATTAGCTGTGTATACAGGCATGATCTTTTTTCTGATGACACAGCTTCTACCTTCTAAATATTACAATTTAAGTCACTGGCCATCTTATTTGGACAGTATTTTAAAGCAAATTTTATATTATAATTTAATCACAATCTTTCTCTCTTCCTTTTCCTCCCTCCAAACTCTCCTTTATATCCCACCCAATTCTCCTTCAAATCCATGGCCTCTTCCTTTATTACTTGTTATTACATGTATATATTTAGGTACATATATATTCTTAAATATAACCTGTTCCATTTATATAATGTTATTTATATGGATATTTTCAAGGCTGCTCATTTGTCACTGGACAGCCAGTTATTGTGCTCTTCACTAGGGAAGACCACCTCTCCTGTTCCCAGTGTTTCTCAGTTGCCTATAATTCTTCCTGTCAGATTGAGCCTTCATGAGGTTTTTCTGCATATAATGTAGGATATTGATTGGCATCATCATTGTTTATTTGGGAAGTCATGTTGGTGAGATTTTACAAGTGTAGCTTCTGAGAGTACTATAAGAAGTAATGTCACAGAAAACTTCCTGAACCCCTGGTACTTATACTCTTTCTGTACCCTTTTCTGCAATGTCCCCTAAGTCTTAGATGATGGAGTGTGTTGAATATATATCAACTAAGACTGGAATCCACATGTCTGCATTTTGATTAGTTGTGGTTTTCTGTAGTGGTCTTTCTGTTGCAATGAGAAATCTCCTTAAAAAGAATGGAGACTATACTTATCATAGTAGACTCTGGAGGAGGACCAGAATCTATTTTTGATATGTTGTCAGGTTGTTTTCAGTATTGTATTTTGTTTTGTATGTTTTGTTTTTTAAACTGTACCAAACTTAAAACACAGAGGATATTCAAGTCTGAAAAATTAGTTCACATTCCTGGTATGAAATTGTGGGACGTAACTTCTGGGGATACATGAACAAATGTCTATCAACCCTGTTAGGAAACAGATAACAGACAAAAATACAGATATCACCAGAGTTCAATTTGGTAAACTATGAATTTTATGAGGTTATTTACAGGAATATGAGTGAAAAGTTACCTATAGGAGCAGAAATTACTCAAAATCAGTGACATCACCAAAACCTTACCTCAGCTAGGATGACACCTCATGAAATCTGGAGACTTGGAGGGAACTGCACAACCTGCACATAGGTCAACAGACTGGAAATTTTCTTTTCCAGACATCTCAGTTGGTCTAAGAGTGTTCTATCTATCTACTTCTCTGTCATTTTCATGCACCCAAGCTGCTCTATGCTTCTTTCAGGCAACTTGGCTAATCTGTCACTTCCAGGAAGCTCTGCTCATCTCTACTTCATCCAGGTCATGGACTGATCTTAAGCTCTTCTAAGCAACTCACTTTAGGAGGAAAATTGGACTCAAACCCAAGAACCAAACTCTATAAAGGAGTTGCTTGAATAAATCAAGATGACTTATACAGAATAGGTTATACTCTTTCTTTAGATGGTAAAGCAACTATTTTATTCATTCTTCATCACACAGGAACATTAAATTTTGCATGAATTCATTGAAGTCAATTATTTTCTCATTGTGATAGAAAGTTCCTTCTTTGAGCAACAGTATAGGGGATTGTAGTCTATACTTTTTGTCTTTACATTTGTTATGTCCTTTAATTTGATTAGGTTTCTCATTTCTGTACCACTTATTCTGTTCCAGACCACTACCCCTGAAGAAGGCTTTGCTCAGTTCATCCCTGATTAGTCCTCTCCTCTCTCTATGATACATTCACTGGTATAGTTATTCTCAGTATCCAACATTATGTACCTGCCAGACAGACAGACCTTGAGGTCAGATAACACTGTTTAGGTGGTTCTTTCTTCTAAGCCAGGTTCTTCCTCATATCCATGTCTGTGCAGATGGATTTGAAGTCTCAGTTAACCTTCTACTACAGCAGTCTTACTGATTCATTAGTCCCTTGAGAGTTCCACAACTGACTGGCCACTGACATCTACAATTCCCATTGACTAATAGTCCTGGAATCTGTCTTCTCTGAACTCTCTGTCCCCCTCCCACTCTCTCCAGTACTCTCAGAGATGATCACTGTGACAACTCGCCCTGGGTTTCATTTTTGTTTTAATTCTAGACTGAATATGACCCTGATTCTGTTGGGGGTGGGATGAGATCACTGACTCTACATTGTTCATGAAGAGCAGCTGTTCTCATTTTCTTTCATCAGGACTCCACAAATCATGCCTCAACTAACATTTTTGTGGCTTTGTTGATTTCTAATTTTTTTCTATAAATCACACGTTTTTATATATTCATGCCTAAATCACTGCTTTATTCACCCTTTTATTGAAGATATCTAGAATGAGAATATTTTCTGCTGTATCTACTTATCACTTTTGAGGATCCATCTCAGTTGATTTCACCATAACTTTCATGACTATATCAGCTGGAAGCAATGACCATTCTCACTTCTGCTTCTCTGGAATTCTGTTAGTACCATTCAAATAATGCATTGCTTCTTTTTGTGAACCAGTTGAAAGTATAAAGTATGAAACCAGTAAATAGGACCATATATATGGAGATTAACAATCATCTACTACCTATTTGAGGTGAAAACTGGAAAGGTTCCTTAGCTTCAGGTTCTGAATTTTTAAAATTAACATGTAAGTGCTTACTTTACAAACTACCTTTAAGCATTACAGAAAAATATTTGATAATAATAAAGACTATAATAGACAATATGAAAATAATATATAATAACAATATATTTGTATATGTCATTTATATTCTATAAAACTTAAAGCTCATTAAGAATATCATTCAAAGAGCTGTTGCAGTGTATGAATGTAATTGAGAACTCAGAAGATTTGTCATGAGTTAGAAGATAGTCTGCACTAAAAGGAGAGTACCAGGCCAGATAGAACTACACAAATGCCCTATGTCTAAAAATTTCTCTTCTATCTCTTCCTCCTTGATTCCCTTGCAACTTACTGTGTTCTTAAAAAAAAAAAAAAAACTCATTGTGTCTATTTAATGCTTCCTGAATGCATAAGAGTAGAAGATCATCTTCTAGAGCACAGACAGCCTTTCAGGGTTTGCATCCTTAAAGAAACTGACTCTTGATCCATAGCATCCAACAACTGCTAATAATCCTGGGATTTGTGGTTGCTTTGATCTTATAAAGTTCACAGCCACTGTGGATGCATGTGTGCATCTGTATTGCCATGTCTGGAAAATGCTTTCTTACTACATATATCTCCTACATCTGGCTCTTATAATCTGTCTGGCTCCTCTTAAGTAATGATCTCTGAGCTTTACAGAGATGAGTGTGATATAAATGTCCTATTTATAGTCAAGAAGTCCACAGTCTCTTCCTGTATTCAGAACGTTCAGTTGTGAGTATCTGAAATAATCAACATCTTTTGCTAAAAGAAGCCTCTCTGATGATTGAGAGTTGTAGAAATCTATTAAAACAAAGATAAGAACTTTAGAAGCAGTTTATCATTGTGTACATTTCACAAAACAATAGTAGTAGATCTTGAGCCAAGGCATGCAAAGTAAGTTAGAGGACAATGAAAACATTTTGACAGAAAAAAAAAGTTACAGAATAATGGTATTCAGTGGTGTTTTAAGGGAGTATAAAAAACTAATTTCAAACACAGAATTTGAGAAATGATCAAATGATCTCTGTATTGTTATCATCTTTAAGCATTGGCAACTAGAAGTATTTTTAGCATACCCTTGATGACCTTGGCAACCATTGTGATGACTGGAGTTGCAAAAAGCCAGTGGAGAATTTTCTGGTATAGTTCTACAGACAATCATGGCCAAAGCTCAGTATCTTCACATGTGAATTATAAACATAGATGCAGCCTTGCTCTTCCTTGGTTTCCCTTTCTTTATTTTTTCCTTTATTAATATTGGATATTTTATTTATTTACATTTTCCCTTTCCTGGTTACCCCTCTGCAAACCCCCATCCCATCCCCCTCTGCTTCTATGAGGGTGCTCCCCCACCTACCAACCAACCCATTCCCACTTTACTGCCCTAGAATTCCTCTAAGATGGGGCATCAAACCTACACAGAACCAAGGGCCTCCCCTCCCTTTGATGCCAGATAAGGCCATCCTCTGCTACATATGCAGCTGGAGCCATGGGTCCCTCCGTGTGTATTCTTTGGTTGATGGTTTAGTCCCCAAGAGCTCTGGGGTTTCTGGTTGGTTGATATTGTTGTTCTTCCTATGGGGTTGTAAACCTCTTCAGCTCCTTCAGTCCTTCCCCTAACTTTTCCACTGGGCTCCACATGCTCAGTCCGATGGTTGACTGCAAGCATTCACATCTGTATTGGTCAGGCTCTAGCAGCGCCTCTCAGGAGACAGCTATATCAGGATCCTATCAGCAAACACTTCTTGGCATCAGCAATAGTGTCTGGGTTTGGTGTCTGTATATTGGATGGATCTCCAGGTGGGGCAGTCCCTGGACGGCCTTTACCTCAGTCTCTGCTACACTCTTTGTCCCTGTTTTTCCTTTAAACCGGAGCAATTCTGGATTAAAATTTTGAAGATGGTTGGGTGGCCCCATTCCTCAACTGAGGATGGGAGGCATGCCTAATCTATGGATACTGTTTCTACAGGTTCTCCTTCCCCTTAGTTGGGTATTTCAGTTAATTTCATCCCAGTTAGGTCCTGGGAGCCTCTTGCTTTCCTGGCATCTAGGACTTTCTGGTGACTACCCCAGTTCCCTATCCCCCACTGCTGCACACCTTTGTTCAATTTCCTGACCCTCTGTACATCTCTCCCATCTCCTCCCATACCTGATCCTGCCCCCTTTTCCCCCTCCTCTCTTCCTCCAAAGTCCCTCCCAACCTTTACCTCCTGTGATTATTTTGTTCCCCCCTTCTAAGTAGAACTGAAGCATTCACCCTTTTGACTTCCTTCTTTTCTTCTTGAGCTTCATATGGTCTGTGAGTTATATTGTTGGTATTCCAAGCTTTTTGCCTAATACCCACTTTGGTGCTCTAACAAATCTGATGGCTACAAAGCAGTTATCACAAACCACTTCTATGCATTGCCATTTTTCTTAAATCACTTTGATTTTTTCTTTAATGTTACAAATCAGTATTTTTCTTGCCCTAGCACTTCTTTTTTCATTTGTGTCATGGTCTTAAAGCATGGTCCTAAAAGAAAGGCTTGGTTTTGATGATTCTATTTTCCTTTTCTGTCTTTTATCACTCATCTATTTTCTCCCCTCATCTTGTTTCACCATCAGAATTTAGTTGGTTTTATGTTTATACACTCTCTGATATTAAAGCCATCTCTTTCCTGATGGAAAACACAGTAGGAACTTAAGTGTATGCAAGTTGTCATTTTACAGTTTTCAGAATAATTTATTTATTCTCTTTAGTCCTATTGAGTTGATGATGACATAAAAAGTATGACTTTAAAATTCAATCATTCAGATATAGTTTCTATAGATTTCATATAACACTAAGTCATATCAAAGACAATGCTTGCCCTAAATCAGTAGTTTACAAACTTTGCTAAATTTTAGAGCCTTTTGTAATGAAATATTGAGATCAATTTATAAAGTAATTAAATGAAAATTGTTTAGTTACTCAGATAATAACACAAAGCCATCATCACAGCATTCTAAAGCACTATACAGTAGGAAATACAGCTTAAGGCTATTGTGGGCTACATAATGAAACCCTGTCTTATAAAAGTAAACCATATTTTGAAGATACAAGGGGCTATTGGGAGCTTTGTAACATAATGCCTCTGATATGGCATACATTTTCAAAGTTACTTTCAACAAATTCTAAAGGTACAGAGGATGGTGAAATATGAGTTTTAAAGGATTGCTTATTTATTAGAAGGCTTTACTCAGCCAGCTCCAAAAGATAACAAATAAATGTGTGCCAAGTAAGATGAATTTGGAGTAATTTCATTTAATAATGTTTCAAAGTCAAGAATAATTATCTGAAAGATTTAAGAGAAGGATCATGGCCATTTTTCAATAGTATTTAAAGAGTAGATCATACCCATGGTGTGGCTCCATATTTTTGTATATCTTTTTACAATCTATAACATTGTAAAAGATGGTCTACAAGTTCTTGGAGTTAGGTCCTAGAGAATGCAGACAACTTTTCAAAATAATGTGTGTTCTTTCCCTCTAGTTTTTGCTCTTCTACTACATGGTCAGCTGGGAAAGTAAAATACTTCAAGTGTTATTCTTGAGAAACCTTTTTTAATAGCAAACCTCAAATCACAATAAATAATTTTAATAAAGCTATTTAATATTATTAAATTATATTCTTTTTGAAAAATATTAAAGATACACCATACTAGAGAAATAGATGAGTTTCTTTTAGTGGGGAAAGAGAAGTAGACTGTGTGGGTTTTCCTGTCACTGCTAGTTTGTAGTGTGACCACAGGGACTATATGGGCTCGGCTGTCACTGGTAATCTGTAGTGTTACACATGAATTTTATATACCAACAACTATGAAGCTTTGTGCAGTCCAATGTATCTATTCTCAGAATGCCTATAAGCTTATCTAAGTTTCAAATTTTTCTCTCCTTCTTAAAACAATGTAGGGAGATAAGGATTTATTTGGCTTATACTTCCATATCACTGTTCATCATAGAAGGAATTCAGTATAGGAACTCAACACAGGTCAGAAACATGAAGGCAGGACCTGATGTATAGATCATGGAAGGATGCTGTTTATTGGCTTGCTCATCATGGCTTCTTTAGTATATTTTCTTATGAAACCTAGAACCACCAGCCCAGGAATGGTACTACCCACAATGGGCTGGACTCTTCCCCATTAGTCTCTAATAAAGAAAATGACCTACAGGATTGCCTATCTGATGGAGAAATTTTCTTAAGAAAAGCTCCCTCTTAAGCCTGGCAGTGGTGGCGTATGCCTTTAATCCCAGCACTTGGGAGGCAAAGGCAGGTGGATTTCTGAGTTTGAGGCCAGCCTGCTCTACAGAGTGAGTTCCAGGATAGCCAGGGCTACACAGAGAAACCTTATCTCGAAAAACCAAAACCAAAAACAAAAAAGAAAAGAAAAGAAAAGCTTCCCCTCTCAGATAACTTTAACTGTGTCAAGTTGACATAAAAATAGCATAATTGATGCCTTGCCAACTTGACACACAGACACATCATCCTTAAGGTACAGTCTTTCCTTTCTTATATTCCCCAAGATCTCACATTTTTAAAAATGTGAATAACTTTTGAAATTCCACAGTCTTTATGAATTCAAACACACTAAAATTCAGTCTTTTTAAAATCATCAATCTTTTTAAAGTTCAAAGTCTTTAAATGTTGAAGTCCTTCTGTGAAATCAAAAATAAAATAAACACTTCCTTATTTCAAGAGGTTGGAATCAGGCATAGTCACACTCGAATCATAGCAAAAACAAACTACAGAAGTGTAAACAACTCAACATCCAATGTCTGGTGTGGGATGCTGAAAAGTAGCCTGGTTCCTGGTTGAGCTAAGGCTAGAAGTCCCAGAGACCCTGAAGGAACAGTAGGGGCTTCACCTGTTTCCAGGTATGAGGCCCTTGTCACTAGCTACAACCTCCCATAGATTTGTGGCCATCAGTCACATAGCACAATGCCCCAAGACTCTCCACACATAGAGGATGCCACCTGTGGTCACATAGGCTCAAGACAGATCTCCATTTTAATGTGGTAGCAAAAGGCCTGGATGACTTAGCCAATAAACTTTCCTTTCCAGACATTCCTCCCTGCAAAAAGTCTTTAACCTCATGCCCACCATGAGAAGTAAGGTATGGCTTTACTCATCCACTTTCCGCCATGACAATAAATGCCTTAAAACCATGGACTGGACTGTCTCTTTTAATCAGGATCTACCATGGGGAGGCACAGAGATGGCTTTTACCTACAGAGCTCCTGTCTGATCTCCTGTAGAAGGCCTCTCTGCATTCTTAGCCAAGACCACTACCAAGCCAAGGTCGAGCCAACTATTGCCAAGCCAAGGACTCTGCCTGCCACCCCTGCAGAACCAGCTGGAACCTCCCTCCCACCTGTTCCAGGCTAGATCCAGCCAGTGGGCCCCCACTCCATTCTCAGCACTTCCATGTCATCCAGCGACACCTGGATGTCTAAGAACCTGAGATCCAGACAGCCCCAGCCTCATCAAAGGCTTGTGGACCCCCAACCAGCTCTAGCTGTACCATGCCTCAGACTGCACTTCCCTACCCCTAAACGTATCCCAAGGCTTCCCAACACCCACCTGGTGACAATGTGGAGTAAGTAAGGTCAACTTTCTGAGTCCTGCTCCCTGAGTGGCCATGCCCTGTGGTGGAACAGATGTGGGACCCCAACAACCCTACATTCTAGGATTCACTCATGATCTTCTGGGTTCCTCCAAGGGGCTTGGGTCAACTCTCTAGCTCTGTTCTCCACAAAACACATAGACAGTATTCTAGGCTCTAATTGGATCCACTCTATAGCTGTTACCATTCTTTGTGATCATCCCACGGTACTGTTATCTCTAAATTGCTGGAAACTTCTAATACAACCAGAATGCACCTTCACCAATAGCCTCTCGTAGGCTCACTCCATGGTTCCAAGCCTCAATTTCTCTGCATGACCTCTTCTATCCTGGGACTTCAACTGCTGCTGGGGCTTCACCTTCAACAAACTACACCAGGACATGGTGTAAAAATGGAATGTCACTGTCACTTCAAAACTTCTCCTATATGGCCTATCCCTGTTACATTTAGCATCCCTTGTCCAGCTGCTAGCTCCTAGATTAAATTTATTTATTTTTACTTCAATACAGTTGTATCAAGTACAGAGGATGCATGGAATGGACTAGAAGGTGCACTGCCATTTACTGTGGTCTCCAAATAATGGATCTGGGTCAGAACTATTCCATTTAGGTACTGACCCATAGATCTCAGGGGAGGCCAATATTAGAACCAGACCTATGAGTTTGACAGCAAGGTTTGGACATCACATGCATCCCATGTTGAGAGGCATCAATACTTATATTTTTGTCTCAGACAAATGTATGAAATATAGCATTTTATAATTGGATATTGATAGCTTCATGATTCTACTATTTACCCAAACTAAAATGTATTATGATACCAGGGTGTATTACAATTGTTAGCAACTAATTTAGTTAGAAGACTTGACAGAAATTCCAAGAACTGTCCTGCCCAAAAACTTTTATAATGAACTTACTGGAGTCTGGAATTTCTCTAGAAACTCCATCAATATTAAGTAGAATCTTGTGGGAAGAGTTGTTTCCAGGCATATTCTGCCAGTTTGTGCACATTTAATATCTATAAATTTTTATTGAATAAGCAATTCTAAAATGTTCACAGCAACAAATATTTAGAAATCACTTTTTAGATTAAAAAAATCCTAACCAGAGATCTAATACTCCTCATCTGCATTTTGAAACAAAACCTAAAGCTAAAAATCCCTATATCTTGATTTGAACATGGCATTCTTTGTCAGTCTGAACTAAGATCTGCTTGTCTTTTGGTGGGTATTTCCTACAGTGCTGAAAAAGATAATTCTAGTACATCACATGTATCACTGTGGATGGACACATAAACACACACTTGCTAATATGTTTTTGAGGGCATCTGTCTTGGTATTTTAACTAACTGACCAAACCCAACCTCAGTAAACTAAAGAAAGTCATCAGCCATTTCTCTACCATTTTCTGACAGGATGCCTTGCTATGTTGGTTGATGAAGACTAGGGTAACACCACCATCTGGTGGTCAGTGTGGGCAGTTCAATGCTGTGTACTGTTCTAAGATCATTTCCCAACTTCTTTCTTAGCAGAGGTTAAGTTGGTAGGATACATATCCCTACAGGGGCACCTGAGAGCCTTGTTAAAGAGGATCACCTACAAAGCAGACTTTTAATGTGGCTTCTGTCCAGTGCAAGGACAGTAAAGTTTAAAGACAGGTTTTTGAAGATAGGTGAGACCTGCAAGGCTGTACTACACCCAGAGAACATGAAAAACATAGACGTAGTGAAGAGCTAGGAAGAAAAAAAAATTGAACTTCAGGGCCTCCCTTACCCTCATACTCACTTTGCGAACTGTTTCTGCATAAGAAGTTACTGTCAAATCTGAACCAAAATCTCTTGCACAGTGTGTACATGCCTAAATGGTTACAAGGTTGTGTAATGATGTATTTTAATCTCTTTCCTTCCACTAAGTGGAACGTGAAGCCAAAACTATTTCTTGTTCCTTCATCGTCACTCCAGACTCTTTAGACATGGGCTTCAAAAAAAAAGAAAACCCAAATCTGCCATACAGAGTGGGGCACACATATAGACCTAGAGCCTAAGAGCAAAGGCAGAAAGATGAAAAGCTCTAGTCTTGTCTAGTCTACCTGAGCAACAGCCTACCTATAAAAGGACTAAAAAGAAGAAAGAAAAGAAAGACTCTAGTAAGTCATGAAATGAGTAAGTAAAATAACAGATAAATGATCATCTGTGCCCTTTTTAATTGGCTTCTATACACAATAGATGATCTGCTGGCCATGTACTACTAATAAACAAATGGATGATTTATTGGAAGCCCAGGTATGGGGATTGGTTTTGAACTGAAAGATGTTCATAAATATTTACCTGTGTTGACTCACCCACCCATGAGAGCTTTGTTTAAACACAGGATGTGGGCTGAGATCTTCTTCCTGTCTATGTTTTGGCGATTGACACTGAATGTATCTTTGATCTCCTCCTAATGGTTTATCAGGGAAGGGCTGTGAGACTTTCAAAATGGAGACTTGAAGGAGAAAGTGAGAGAGGATATAAGCACCAGCCAGTCATGAGGCAAAACCTCTTGAGACTCATGCTATAGAAGACAGGATGAACACTAATAGGATCTGAGGTGATCACTCCTCATTCACTACGGTGTTGTCCAAACTTTGTTGCAAGGCAGGGTGTACAAAGGTCTTGATGAATTCAGAATAACAAGAGTACTTCCACATTGATTCTCAAAGTGGTTGTACAACTTTGCACTCTTCCTAGTAACGAAGGAGTTTTCCCCTTGCTCCACAACCTCAACATCATGAGCTGTCACTTGAGATTTTTACCTTAGCCATTCTGAAGTAGAAAATAGAATTTCAGGGTCACTTTGATGGCTAAAGATGTTGAAGTGCTTCTTGCCCATTAGAGATTTTTCTGTTGCTAATTCTCTATTTGGCTCTGTATCTCATTTTTAATTGGATTACTTGTTTTTTGATATCTAGTTTCTTGAGTTCTTTATATATTTTGGAAATTAGCCCTCACCAGATGTAGGGTTGGTGAAGATATTTTCCCATTCTGTTGGATACCATTTGTCCTATTGACAGCATCTTTTGCCTTACAGAAACCTTTCAGTTTTATGAGATCCCATTTATTAATTGTCAATCTTAGTGCCTGTGCTATCGGTGTTCTGTTCAAAAATTGTCTCCTGTACCAGTGGATTTAAGGTTAGTCTCCAATTACTCTTTTCTCAGGTTTAGTGTATATGGTTTTATGTTGAAGTCTTTGATCCACTTGGACTTGAGTTTCGTACAGGTTTAGAGATATGGGTCTATTTACATTCTTCTACACACCAACCTCCAGTTAGACCAGCAGCATTTATTTCTTTATTCCATTGTATAATTCTGGCTTCTTTGTTAAAATTCAGGTATCCATGGTGTGTGTATTTAGATCTGGGACATAAATTCAATTCCATTGATCCATCTGTGTTTTTATGCCAAAACCATGTGCTTTTCATTACTATAGGTTTGTAGTAGAGCTTTTTACAGCAGCTTTATTTTTTTTTCCAGAAATAGGAAAGAACCTTGATGTTCCTCAACTGAAGAAAAAAGTATGATACATTTACACAATGGAATATTACTCAGTTGTTAAAAACAACAGCATTGTGAAATTTGCAGGCCAATGGATGGAACTAGAAAAAAAAATTACCCTGATTCACAATGACAAACATGGTATGTACTCACTTATAAATGGATATTAGCTGTAAATTAAAGGATAACCATATTATAATTTATAGTCTGGGAGGATCTAAATAAAAAGGAGGGCTCAAGGGGAGATGCATAAACTCCATTTCAAGGGGAAATAAAATGGATATTGTGGGTGAAAGCATGGGCAGGAATTGGAAAGATCAAGTTGGGGGAACATGGAAGAAGAAAGTACTGGGGGAGATAACTGGAATTGGGTCAATCTTGGGGACAAGCTAGGAACCTTAGTGTGATAGAAACTCCCAGGAATCTACAAGTGTGATTCTAGCCAAGACTAGCAATGGGGGATACAGAGCCTGAACTGGTCATCTCTAGTAACCAAGCAATACTTCCAGCAGAAGAACTGGGACACCAGCCCAGCCAGAAATCCTTTGACATACAATTTGTCCTGACTACAAGTTATTCTGGAGTAAATATGGCATAGATATTGTGGGAGTAACCAACCAATGTCTGCTCCAGCTTGAGATCCATGCCACAAAAGGGATTCTCACCCCTGACATTGCATGGAGGGATAGGATCCAGACTCCTAGGATAGAATCAAAAATGATTGGGGAAAAAAATCAATAAAACGATATTCTGCTATACTCATAAATTGTTGCCTAGTCCAATTGTCATTAGGAAGGATTCATCCAGAAACTGATAAAAACATACCCACTACCAAACAATTGTCAAAGCTTGAGAATCCTGCAGAAGATGGGAGGAAGGACTGGGGGAGCCAGAGGGGTCAAAGACACCACAATAAAACCCTCAGAATCAACTAACCTGTGCTCACAGGGGCTCACAGAGACTGAACTGACAACCATGGAGTCTTCATGGGCTGACCTAGGCCCTCTGCATATATGTTACAGCTGTGTAGCTTGGACTTCTTATGGACAGTAGGAGCAGGAGCTATCTCTGACTCTTTTGCCAGGTTTTGGGACACTTTTCCTCATACTGTGTTGCCTCATCCAGCCTTGATATGAGGGGAAATTGCTAGTATAATTGAAAGTTTATAAGCCATGTGTGTGGTTGCTATCCAGAGGCCTGCCCTTTTCTGAAGAGAAACAAAGAAGAAGTACATAGGGAGGGGGAGACAGAAGGGAGGTGGGATGGGAAACTGGGAGGAGAGGAGAGAAGAGAAAGAGAAAACTTCAGTCAGAATGTAGTAGTAGTAGTAGTAGTAGTAGAAGTAGAAGTAATTAAAAAATAAAAAGTGTCTCCCCCATGAGACTACTTAGAAGGATAAAATGTGAAAAATGCATGAAAAGTACTTGGTACATTACTCAGCTCAAACCATCCACTGAATATGTATATATTGTTTTCCAATTATTTTTTGAATGATCTTTCTTATTTTCTATCACAATGAGAAAGTAGGAAAGCCAAGTAGAGTGGGTCACTCCTATAATTCCAGGAGTCTCTAGAGGTGGAGGCAGGAGGACCAGGAGTTCAGGGTCAGTCACCCTTAGGGTTACATAATAAGTTCAGACCAATCTCCTGCATGCCCTTTTCTTTTCCCTAGATTCAGGTATACTGGACTGGTCTATAGCTACCACCACCCAGGCAGCAGCCATGCACTGTAACACAGACTGTGTTCTATGGAAGCAGATGGAGTCGAAGTGTGGGCAACAGCTGCTTATCAGAAGCTTTCACTTGTGAAGGAAGCACAGAAACAGTCAAGATTGCAGCCTTGAGGAGGTACAGCTTGCTAGATGCAAGTGTTAGTAATTTTTCTCCCAAGCATAATCTTCTTTCCCCACTTAGGATTGTGGAACCAGTGACATGATCAGTTGGGCAGGGAAGGATGTGTTTATTCTTGAACAGTAATGGAAAGAGAAAAACTCACAATTCAACTTCCACCCTTTGTGGTGTGAGAGGTTAGTACATGAAAGAAATGAAGAGGAAAAAATGTGCTGATAAAGGAAAGGAGTATTGTTTTCTGGAGGGTAGGGTCATAGAGTTGGAAAGGACTTCAGGCCAGGCTTGAACTGCTGTGTAGCTGAGGTTAACTTTGACCTCTTGATTCCCCTGTCCCTGTTCCCAAAGTGCCAGGATTATATGTATGACCTCCTGCCTGGCTCTATTCCTGTCTTTCCTAGGAATGGGTGGATATTTTCCAGAACACATTCTCTTTTGATTCCTTTTAAGGTTTTTTCCCAGACATTGTTATATCAAACTTCTACTGCCATGACAGTGGGGGATAGATGTCACTTAGTAGAAAATTGGTATTATTAGATTCAGTGTATCTGGTTTTATGTGGAGGTCCTTGATCCACTTGGACTTGAGTTTTGTACAGGGAAATAGGAATGGATCAATTTGCAATCTTCTACATGTAGACTGCCAGTTGAACCAGCACCATTTGTTGAAGATGCTGTCTTTTTTCCACTGTATGGTTTTAGCTCCTTTGTCGCAGATCAAGTGACCATAAGTGTGTGGGTTCATTTCTGGGTCTTCAATTCTATTCCATTGATCTACCTGCCTGTCACTGTACCAATACCATGCAGGTTTTATCACTACTGCTCTGTAGTACAGCTTGAGGTCAGGGAGGCTGATTCCCCCAGCAGTCCATATATTGTTGAGAATAGTTTTTGCTATCCTGGATTTTTTGTTATTCCATATGAATTTGAGAATTGCTCTTTCTAAGTCTATGAAGAATTGAGTTGGGATTTTTGATGGGGATTGCATTGAATCTGTAGTTGCTTTCGGCAGAATGGCCATTTTAACTATATTAATCCTGCCAATCCATGAGCATGAGAGATCTTTCCATCTTCTCAGGTCTTCTTCAATTTCTTTCTTCAGAGACTTGCAGTTCTTGTCATACAGATCTTTCATTTGTTTGGTTAGAGTCACACCAAGATATTTTATAGTGTTTGTGACAATTGTGAAGGGTGTCATTTCCCTAATTTCTTTCTCAGCCTGTTTATCCTTCCAGTATAGGAAGTCTACTGATGTGCTTGAGTTAATTTTGTATCCAGCCACTTTGCTGAAGCTGTTTATCAACTGTGGAAGATCTCTGGTGGAGTTTTTCGGGTCACTTAAGTATACCATCATATCATCTGCAAATAGTGATATTTTGATTTCTTCCATTCCAATTTGTATCCCTTTGACCTCCTTTTGTTGTCTGATTGCTTTAGCTAGAACTTCAAGTACTATATTGAATAGACAAGGAGAGAGAGGGCACCCTTGTCTAGTCTCTGATTTTAGTGGGATTGCTTCAAGTTTCTCTCCATTTAGTTTGATGTTGGCCACTGGCTTGCTGTATATTGCTTTTACTATGTATAGGTGTGCTCCTTGAATTCCTGATCTTTCCAAGACTCTTATCATGAAGGGATGTTGAACTTTGTCAAATGTTTTTTCAGCATCTAACAAAATGACCATGTGGTCTTTTTCTTTGAGTTTATGTAGTGAATTACACTGATGGATTTCCAGGTATTGAACCATCCCTACATCCCTGGGATGAAGCCTACTTGATGATGGTGAATGATCGTTGTGATGTGCTCTTGGATTCAGTTTGCAAGAATTTTATTGAGTATTTTTGCATCGATATTCATAAGAGAAATTGGTCTGAAGTTTTCTTTTATTGTTGGGTCTTTGTGGGGTTTTGGTATCAGTGTAATAGTGGCCTCATAAAATGAATTGGGTAGTGTTCCTTCTGTTTCTATTTTCTGGAACAGATTGAAGAGTATTGTTAATAGATCTTCTTTGAAGGTCTGATAGAATTCTGCACTGAACCTATCTGGTCCTGGGCTTTTTTTGGTTGGGAGACTTTTAATGACTGCTTCTATTTCTTTAGGGGTATGGGACTGTTTAGATGGTTTATCTGATCCTGACTTAACTTTGGTATTTGGTATCTGTCTAGAAACATGTCCATTTCCTCCAGATTTTCCAATTTTGTTGAGTATAGGCTTTTGTAGTAGGATCTGATAATATTTTTAATTTCCTCAGAAATAAATAAATATATTTAATTTCCTCTGTTGTTATATGTCCATTTTCATCTCTAATTTTATTAATTTGCACACTGTCTCTGTGCCCTCTGGTTAGTCTCGCTAAGAGTTTATCTATCTTGTTGATTTTCTCAAAGAACCAGCTCCTGATTTTGTTGATTCTTTGTATAGTTCTTTTAGTTTCCAGTTGGTTGATTTAAAAGTGGGGAAAAGTCTAGAACACATGGGCACAGGGGAAAAGTTCTTGAACAGAACACCAATGGCTTGTGCTCTAAGATCAAGAATCGACAGATGGGACCTCATAAAATTACAAAGCTTCTGTAAGGCAAAGGACACTGGAAATAGGGCAAAACGGCAACCTACAGATTGGGAAAAGATCTTTACCAATCCTATGTCTGATAGAGGGCTAATATCCAATGTATACAAAGAACTCAAGAAGCTAGACTCCAAAGATCCAAATAACCCTATCAAAAAATGGGGAAGAGAGCTAAACAGAGAATTCTCAACTGAGGAAACTCGAATGGCCAAGAAGCACCTAAAGAAATGTTCAACATCCTTAGTCATCAGGGAAAAGCAAACCAAAACAACCCTGAAATTTCACCTCACACCAGTCAGAATGGCTAAGATCAAAAACTCAGGTGACAGCAGATGTTGAAGAGGATGTGGCGAAAGAGGAACACTTCTCCATTGCTGGTGGGAATGAAAGTTGATACAACCTATCTGGAAATCAGTTTGGTGGACCCTCAGAAAAATGAACATAATACTACCTGAGGACCCAGCTATTCCACTCCTGGGCATATACCCAGAAGATGCTCCAACATGTAATAAATACACATGCTCCACTATGTTTGTAGCAGCCATATTTATAATAGCCAGAAGCTGGAATCAACCCAGATGTCCCTCCACAGAGGAATGGATACAGAAAATGTGGTACATTTACACAATGGAATACTACTCAGCAATTAAAAACAATGACTTTATGAAATTTGCAGACAAATGGATGAATCTTGAAAATATCATCCTGAGCGAGTTAACACAGTCACAAAAGAATGAACATGGTATGTACTCTCTGTTAAGTGGTTATTAGCCCAATAGTTCTAAATACCCAAGAGTCACTTCACAGCAACAGTAGGGTGGAGTGGGATGTCCCAGATGGAGGACTTGGAGAAGGGACTGAAGGAGCTAAGGGAGTTTGCATCCCCAGAAAGGCAACAACAGTGGCAACTGGCCTGACCCCCTGATACTCCTGGAGACTGATCCACCGACCAAAGAATACACATGGAGTGACCCATGGTGCTGGCCACATATGTGGCAGAAGAGGGTCTTGTTAGACATCAGTGAGAGGAGAGGCCCTTGGGCCTGAGGGTATTAGATCCCCTAGTATTGGAGAATGCCAAGGAGGGAAGATGAAACTGGGTGGATGGGTGAGTGGGGGAATACCCCAATAGAAGCAGGGGAGGAGGGAGGCAATAGGGAGGTTCCAAAGGGGAGATCTGGAAAGGGGAAAACGTTTGAAATGTAAATAAAGTAGAAAAAGAAAGAAAGAAAGAAAGAAAGAAAGAAAGAAAGAAAGAAAGAAAAAAGTAAGAAAAAAGGACACAAAGGGTAAATAGTATGAAAATACATAATTTGTAAAGAATTAGTAAGTATATCAATTTTTAAAAAAAGAAAAGAAAACTGGTATTATAGTGAAATTACAAGCTACAGTAGCCACTCTGGCAGGCTATTACACTCTAGTTTGTGCCAGCCAATCTGAAGGGGAATTTCTGGTTAAGATGTATAGCAAAGCATGGTAGCACTTACTTCAGCACTTAAGAGATAGAAACAGGAATCAGGGGTTCAGAATAAGCCTCTGAGACATTACTAATTTTGGGTCACCCTGGGCTACATGAATCCTGTCTCAAAAAAATATAGGCATTCTGTCCTCAAAGAAAAATAAGATCATGGCGTAAGATATAATTGTAATAAGGTTACCTGGGCAATAAAAGACTGAGGAAGGGCAACAGGACAACTGATAGCTATCAGTCATCTTATCTCAGAGTAAATGCTGAGCCTTTATACCGCCCCCACCTCATTCAATCTTTAGAAATGGGCTAGATTGTGACAACATGGCCTTGGGCAAGGGCATCATCTGCTCCTGTCATAGCTCTGAAAACTCTGGCAACAGAAGATGTTGCTAACTGTATATAGCCTTTCTCTTCACAGGAAGTCCCTAGAAGATTGCTCCTAAGAAGGGATGACTACATTGGTGAATTTCAGTCTCTTGTCAGGACCAGACATTCAGAGACAGATAGTTACCCTTCCTTACAATCTATTTGGAAGAATGCCATTTTCTTAAGTGATGCTGACTGCAGTATGTGCTCACTGTTGGTGAAGGAATTTAGGGCAATCAGAATCAGACATCTAAATAGAGAGAAAATTCACAACATTGGTACACAATGAACAGGTGGGTCTCATGGGTGGTCTATGAACTTGGTTATGAAAGACCCTTCCCAGTTAACATGAATGGGGTCTAGAGAGATACCTTGCTGATTCAGAACACCAAATCATGCCAGAGGGCAGAGACTGAAGGACAGTAACTGAGAGGATGGGTGCTCACAGCAGCCAAGCTGGGGGAGGGATTGTGTGGATTAAATAGAAAGAACAGCCTTCAATGTTAAACACCTATGGTTTACACCTTGCTCTGAAAACAGCCTATAGTTCCCAGCTGAGTTTCACTATCTCTGCTAGAATAAGTTAAGTCCCCCAAAAAAGCTTCACCTGTGTTTAAGATTCTGGGAACTAATTTGTTGACTAGTATTCATTGTGGAGAACTAAAGTGTTGCAAAGCCAAAGTTGTCTTGAGCTATTTATAGTCCTTTTAATAGCCTTTTATCACCGAGCTCTGTATCTTACCCAAGACTTCTTATGACTATTAAGAAAGACCTTTGAAATATTCTCTCAACAGGAACTAAGATCCACCAAGCTAAGAACTAAAAATATCATCAGACATGCTCTAAAGCAAGGCAGAGATTTCCCTTACTTTGCTGTAGCATTGCCTGCCCATGAATTTGTACAGTATTGGTCTTAGATGTCTGACTTTTATTTGTCCTGTGACTAACACAAGTTCATGTAAAGACTTACAAATTTATAACAAAAAGAAATTTACGAACTCGTTTCTGGCCCATGATCTCTCATATTTGCTCAAAGTAAACACTTCTATTCCCTTTGAAGCAAGAACTGTGTTCTCACTGAAAACCTCATGCCAGAGTACTCTGTCCCAGGTAACTAGAATAGAGGCTAAATGTTGCGCATATCTGATAAGTGCTTGTAGTTGCCTGCAGTCATGATTAAAGAAACTTTACACCATAAAACTAGGGAACTATATAGACATATATCATCATTATTTTCTAGACTTTGGTTCCCGTTCCCTGAGAGGCAAATAATGAATGAGACAAGTCCTACTGCTACCCCAGCTTACTGTTAAGGTCAGTGAAACAAAAGGTTGGAGTAGCTGTAAAAAGCATAGACATCCCAGTGAACAGAGGAGACAATGATTCAAGTATGAAGAGGCTGACATGTGTGGAAATGGTACTTTACAATACTAGACAGGAAGAAACAAAACCAAAAGGGAGATTCAGAGGCCTGCTACCTTGAATTATTTTTCCTTTGAGACATTTGTTGAGAAATGTTATCATGAAGCTCAATGATGTGTTTATAAAAATATAAAGAGATATATTTTATGGGGAGTATAGGAAGGTGTGGGGGAAAGGGTGTGCCTCAGCAGGCCCAAGACCAGGCATCCCTTCCCTCTGAGGGACCAGCCACACATGAAGGTATAATATAGAAATAGAGTTTATTTAGGGCATGCGGAGGGAAGTTAAGAGGGTAGTAGAGGCAGAGAAAGGCAGAGAGAGGGAGAGAGAAGTAAAAGAGTAGAAAGTAGAGAAGTGGCGAGGCCGGCCATGACCACGTGGAGAGAGGTGGGGAAGGGAAAGGGGAGAGGTAAGAGATAAGAGATGCAAGGGAGAGGCAAGAGCAAGAGATAAGAGAGGGGAGGCAAGCAACCCCTTTTATAGTGAGCAAGGCCCACCTGGCTATTGCCAGGTAACTGTGGGGTGGAGTTTAGACAGAATGCTAATGCTCAGGATATCCTAAAACCAAACTTGTAGAAAATGATTAACTTGAACTTCTCATTATCTTATCTCCTCATCCCAAAAGCTGGAATTACATGTGTGAGACACCACAAAATAAATAAAAAAGAGAGTACTGCATTATTGTGAGTAACAGACGTAGTGGTTTAGACTAGGTTAGTGGCAGTGAACAGTTAGCAGTGAAAAGTTAGAGGCCATGAATGGTGAAAAAATTCTGAGATGATAAATGAACAGAATATTTTTATCTTTTAGATTTAAAACTAAGAGTATTGCCTATGTCTGTGCACATATCTTTCAACCACTTCTTAGGGCCAAAACCTAGGTGTCAATTAGCACAGAATTTTATATGCTGCAGAATTGCATGAGTTTATCTGTCTCATATATCTGGTTAGACCAAGGCCTATCAGTTTCTCATCACTCAACCAGACACCTCATGGAAAGCAACTTCAGGGATGAAGGATTTGGTTTGCTCATGTTTCATGGAGATGAATGACATCTGGGGTGCCAACAGTGGTGACAGGACCTTGCAGCTTGATGTGCACATCTCAACCTATCAGGCAACAGAGATGCAGAGAGGAGCCAGACGTGGGCTATAACTCTCCTGTGTTAACCTTGAATCTCTGTGGCCCTACATCTGACAGGCCTCATGTCCAACAGGTTCTACAACATCCTAAAACATCTTCATCACTAAGGACCAAATAAGTACATGAGCCTATGAACATTCAAACCACCTCATGAACTTCCACAAACTATTTCTTTCCTCCTTTTCCTTGTGATTCTTAGTCTCAAGCTTGATGCTGTATTTCCACATGCAATGTCAGTTCCCAAGCCAGCAGAAACAGCAAAGGGACACAATAAGTCAGGCCAGTTAACTGTGTTCCTTTTTACCCAGAACAGAAAAAAATTTTCTGAAAGCTACAACCAGGAAAGTCCCATTATATCACACCAACAAACTCAGAAAAAAAGATGTTAACATGTTTATTTAAAATTACAGTATTCCAGAAAAGTGTGGTAGTACACACCTTTACTGCCAGCATTTATCAGGCAAAGGCAGGTGGATCTCTTTGAGTTAAAGGCCAGCCTGGTCTACATAGTGAGTTCTAGGTCAGCCAGGGTTAGGTAGTGATATCCTGTCTCAAAACAAACACACAAACAGATAAATAAAATTACAGTGTTCTGTAGATTCAACTAAATGCACTGGGCCCCAATAAAACAATCTAAAAATCAAAATGGAATCACTCATAACAAAATTCCAAAGGAACCTGAGCTTTTTACCAAACATTCTAAGAAATCAGGGGAGAAAGGTATGGTGTGTAAATCCTCAAACGTATTAGCTTCCTTTTGCACAGCAATAAAGTCTCTCTGCTTTAAACCTTACATAAAATGACAACCGAAGTCACTAATGGTAATACAATCAGTTATTTTGGTACTGTTATATCTTGTTGATCCTGTCTTGTAAGAAAAATAATGCCAAAATGGCCAATTCACTTTTTGTTCTTTTTCTGCTTTACGCTTCTGGCTTTAAAAGTAGTCTCTTCTGCCAGCCCTTTCTGTTTAATGAAATGAAGTACTTCTGGATTCTAAACTGACAATGAAGCCAACTAAGATCTATCCACATAAACTATCAGCCATGTTTTACAAGAAATAAGACCATTATTCTGTGCCAATATGACTGACATTGCCCAGAAACTACCATAAAGATCAGTGTTCTATTGTAAAAGAGGTTATGTGAATTTTTGAAATCACAAAACAAAATAAAGTCATGAATGCATTTATTTACAAAATGTATCAGGAGAGTCACCAGGTGGATAAGCTACAATTTAGGGTAATCTGTACTATCAGATTCAGATGTTTATAACATTCTTAGCTTTAGGG